>VDFB02206742.1:0-22874 GCA_007258455.2 Sequoia sempervirens | reverse complement strand
CTTTACAAACTATCTTCTCTTCATTTCAGCCTTGTTCTATGTCTCCTATCTTGATGGGAAACAATACATACATGAGTGTAACAGGGAAGGGATCTATTAGCATTGGGGAGAACACTTTTCAGGATGTCTTGTGTGTTCCTCATTTGACTAACAATCTACTTTCCATATATCAGATTACACATGGTGGAGATGGGAGAATCAGTGGAATTCACTCCTAATTCGGTTATCATTCAGGACTTGGAGACTAGAGATGTCATTGCTACTGGGGTGGTTGATAATTCATCTCGGTTGTATTCCTTTGCACAGTTTGCTTCTGATGATGACAATGTTCCTTCAATCGCTGATCACCAATACCATGATTCTCGAGGAGACATTTGGCTTTGAACTTGGGCATACTCACATAAGATCCAGCTTGAGCCATGCACCACTCCCTCCATCTACTATTGTACTTGATGATACTTCCTTGCTAATCAACAGTTTTGGCTCCTAGTGATTCATTGCAGCAGAATCCTGATTGTCTTCCAGATATGGCTACTTTGGATGATTTCCTAACAGGTATTTCAGACTTGTTTGTGGAGTCACATCTTTCTGATTTGTAGGACACTCTTGATAGCATCCATCTTCTCTTTGATGAAGATGAACCTTCTTCAATTGTTGTGAGGGAACACCTTGACCCTCTTGTTCATTCTCTACATGATCATTCTTCACAGATTGGCGTGAGTGTGGATTCTTTTGGACAACATTTGGAGGAGGCTTCTTTGTCTTCAGAGGGGATATCATTGTCTTTGGATAGTGCTCTACATTCTTCTCTACTTGATGTTGGATTTTCCTCTTCAACAGTGTGGCCTAGAACGCCTGATTGGAGTGGTTTAGCTTTCTGCATCGACATAGAGACAGTTGAGCATGCTTCAGAGACACCATCATACATCATCCATCTTCATGATATCCTGCATACATCCTTGGTTTTGTTTCTTCCTAAGGGGAGGAACGTTGTTCGGCGAGATTGGATTATCTTCAGCATTCAATGTCGAGCTTCTACCATTCTTGCAGGAGACTCAACATTGAGGGGGGGCTGCCTTGCTTCTCTTCTACTTCTCTCTTATGGGGGGGTCTTTTTCCTCACATGGGGTTTTTACCTTCTCATTCTTCATTGAGAGCATTTCATTTTTTGTATTTCATCTCTCTTTTGAGGGGGAGTTTTGTCCCATGAGGTTTTCTCCCTTTCCTCGTTTGTGAGAGATTTCATTGCATTGTTTGTACATGGGTACCTAACATGGCCTAGTAGCCGGGACCCATCTTGCATTGTTTGCATTTGTGCACTACTCCCTAAGTTGCACTTAAGGGGGGGTGTTGGTGTAATTAAATATCTTGTACCTTGGTCCCAGGTCATAATTACACCTTAGTTAAGTTTACTTAGGGACCACATAGGAGGTTGTTGGAGAATTTCCACTTTTGGTGGACTTGACATGTCATCACCTCATCATTTCCACCTTTTGTGGACACATCATGTGATTATCTCTCCATCTTTGGTGGAGTGATAAGTCTTACTAGTTGTCTCATGTCATAAGATTCTGACACTTGTCATAATCTTATGCCCTCCTATGTTCTCACCTTGGCTATATAACCAAGGGGTCTCTCTCATTTGTAATCAATCATAATCATTATCATATTAATGACATTGAATACAGTTTATTCTTGTCATAATCATTTCTCTCTTTTCTTGTGCTTTCCATTTGGTCCATAGATCTTGGGTGGCATCCATAGCCAATTCTAACACAATTGTTAGTGGTGTGGCCTTTGATTTTGTGGAAGTCATAGAGCTGATTTTCATTGTACCAAAGAGGTTTAACATCAGGTTCTTGGTAGTTCTCATAGGTGGGAATCTTGATGAGGTTTTCATTTATCAGTTTCTTCATGATGACTTCAAGTGGATCCCCAAGAGTGGTGTACTTTTTCTTAATGGAATTCTTGTTTCTCTGGGGTGGTCCCCTTTGATCATTGACATTATTGATCATTTGATTGTTTGGGTGTTGTGTTGTTCTATTCGCTTGATGGTTTTTTTTATGATGGTTTTGAATTTGTTATTGAGGCGCGAGTGTGTTTGGTTGAGAGGCATTGATGACAACTTTTGCATTGACAACACCATCGTTGGTAATATTTTTATTTCTTGCCCATGTGCAAGGTTTTTCATTGTAATTGGTGGGTGGGCAATTGTTCTGTTGTTTAGGATATGAAGTTGATCCTTGAGGTTATTTCATAAGGGCTCATTTGATGCTGAGCACCTTGGAAATCAACTGGTCATACGTGGTGATCCCTTGGACCTTGAGCTGGAATGCTAAGAGGTCGTTAAGGTTGGATATGATAGTGCACACTTGTTGTTCCTTGGGCATGACCCATTTGCTCTGATTGGCCTTGGATCGCCATCGTTGTAGGAGTGAAGCAAATGATTCATTCTTGCCTTGTTCAAGAGTCAATAGTTCTTCAAGACTAACATGATCCATTGTGATATTGCATGTGTAGTTTTTCATGAATGCGTCTATGATTTCTTGGAATGTTTTGATGCCTGTAGGTAGGCAAGAGAACCAGTCCATGGCATGGCTAGCCAAACTCCTAGGAAATAGCCGCATCAGATAGGTATCGTCATACGCAACTTCCATGTAATGAACCTTAAATTCCCTGATATGATTTTCATGGTTTCTCGTCCCATGATACTTATCAAATTTAGGGATCTCAAATCCCTTCGGGAATGGTTTCATTACAAGGATTTTGTCGAATGGATAAGGACACAAGTTGATGGGTGTTTTTGTGGTTCACCCTGATTGAAGGTCAAGCACTTGTTGTGAGAGCAACTTGATTTGTGTTGTCACATCGTTTTACGAATTAGGGGGTGGGATGAAAGTGTTATGAGGTGGTTCGATTGTCAGTGGGACGGGAAGATTGGTTGGTATGTTTATGGATGATGTTTTCATATTCTGTTGAGCCATGTAAGCTTGTAATTGTTTTTGTACCAACAACAACTGTTCTTGGTCCTCTTGTTGTTGTGCTATTAGTGCCTATTGTTGAGCTTTATATTGCACTTGTTGTTGAGCTGCTAATTGGGTTGCTTCCTATTGTTCTTGATACTACTTTAGCACTTGTTGATATGCTTGTTGTTGGGTTGCATGTTTTTGTGAAAGATACTATGCGTGTGCTTGTGCTTGTTGTGATTGATATTGGGCTTTGGCTTGAGCTTGGGCTTGAGCTTGAGCTTGGGCTTGAGCTTGAGCTTGGGTTTGAGCTTGACCTTGGCCTTGAGCTTGTGCTTGTGCCTGTACAACTTGTGTAGCTTGAGCTGCTTGAATGACTTGTTGTTGTTGTTGCAATAAGGCTTGGGCTTGTGCAACCTACTACACTTGTTGTGCAATTTGGGAAATTTGAGTAGCTTGCACTACTTGAGCAACTTGAGTAGCTAGTTGTGCAGCTTGTTGAGCAACTAGCTACGTGACTTATTTTTGAACTTGTAGGAATACATTTTGATAAGCAACTTGTTGAGTGGCTTGCAACACCATACTATATTGGCTAGATGTATTGGAGCTTGGTGGTGGTGGTGGTGTATTCAGAATGGTGCTTGTTGTGGTGGTGAGAGGTGTCATCGTGTTGGTAATTGGGGTTTGATTGGTAGATGGTGTGATCGATGTGGCTAGTCCATGAGAGACCATGTTTTGAGATGTTAGGGGGGTGGTTGATTATGTGGTGATTTCTTGTGTAGGTTTCACTGTTGTTGTGATGTTGATGACAATATTTGTAAGTTTAGCATGATGTTTTGATTGATATTTGGTAAAGGGGGAAGCCCTAAGCCAAGAAGTGGTGTGGATGATGATGGCAATGGTGGAAGTGCTAGAAATGTGAGGGGTGTGATCTCTTGAGGAAATCGTGTAGTGTCAAAAATTCCCCCTGGTCCGAACATGTCACCCTCTCCTTGTGAGGTTATGGGGAGAGAGGTTTGGGGTGTTGCGTGGAATAATGATGATGGGTCATTTGGATCATGAAAGGTGAGATAGAAATATGTATGCAATGGATTTTTGGGTAATATTTATCACAAGATGGTGTTTGCATCCAAATCTTGATTGTTTATGAGAGGATGCATTTGCAATGCATTGAGAAATGCACTTCCTTTGTTAACAATGGGTTGCATTGGAGCAATGGATGATGTGATTTGCAAGATTTTTTGAGTGATGATTTGAAATGAGGGGGTAGATGAAATGGGGATGGTAGATGAGATTGGAGGCATGAATCCAAAACATGGTTCCAAAATAGTGCTCACATCGAAATTAGAGGGGAGTTTAGCCCCTTGCTTTGCTAATACGAGCATGCATAGTGAGGGATTGATTCTCATCATGATGTTGATAATCTTATGATTCTCTAGATTTTGAATTATTTCAGTGATTTCCTCATGTGACATTCCAAAGGGATTATTGGTAAGATCCTCCATTTGGACACCTTCCTCTTGATGGTCTTGTGAAAATGGAGGAAGGTTAACCGTGAGACTGCCAAACCCAATGGGATTCATTTTGGGAGTGGTTTTCCTTAAGTCACTCGAAGTAGATGTTTCTTTGTTGGCTTCCATGTTCCTCTTGTGTTGTGATCTAGTTTTCACCATAAATTAGGGATCGATCTTCAAGAATGCAGAAGGTGAATTCTCTAATTGTTTGGATTGATCTAACTTTAGGTACAAAAGAGAAATTTTAGGATGATTTAAGGATCAAAAGGTGATAATGATATGGATGTAAGATGGATTATTGGAACTCTTGAGAAAATCTTGAAGGGTATGTTAAACTTTAGGACCTGATTTAGGATTGATTTATTTTGGATTCAGATTTTGGTGGACTCATAAACTCTAATAGGTTGGATGTTGTCTTAGAATTAAATCATTGACAAGATGCTAATTTTTCTAGGTGTGAGAAGAAGGATTCATCTAAATACTCCTATCCAAACAAGATGATTGTGATAATGAACTCCTAAATCCCAAGATGTTGGATGTTATCAAGGGATGAATTTGTTCACAAGTTTTGATAATTTAATCAAATATGTGGAGAAGGATGCATCTACACACATTCAATCAAACAAGGTGATTTTGGATTGATTTCAAATGATTTTCTCAAAGTTTAACATGAAGGATTTTTCCAAGACTTTTGAAGAGTTGATGATGAGATTATTTTGGTTTTGATGTTCAAAGATGGATGAAGGTTTGATTTTGATCCTAGGTTTACCTAAAAAGACACTTGCTTACTAGACCTCAGTTTTGATGAACAAGCTTTTCTCTAAACAAGATGTTCAAACTCTATAAAAATATTTGGGTTTTGACAGTAATAGAACAAGTACAAACTAGGATTGTTTCTTGAAGCTTTTCTATAAAAGTTAAAAGGCAGTCTTCATTTGAATTTGTATAGTGTTGAGAGACGCTTTTGATGGTCTTTCAGACTAAGGGATTTTACCTTTGGTTTCTTGATGTTGATCTTGCATGAAATCATTGGAGACACATGTGTGGGGTCCAGTTGTTTTTAGTCTTTTCTTAATGAATTTTTTTTACCACAAACACTTCTTGATTAGATTTCCAAACTAGATGTCTAATGTCTCAATTTCTTTGAATCCCACAAAGTATGTTATGTGGAAATTTGATGAATTCAAGGCAAGGGTTACCTATTGTTTAACTTTAATAGGAAAATTTAGATGTAAATCCAAGTGTTTAGAAACCTCTAAGGATAAAATCCTAAGGGTAAGCAATAACACATGAATTTGGACAATTGTATTTGCCTTCTAAAGGGTTTGAAATTTTGATGATGATGTTAGATGTTTGTTTTCAAATGTTTTCGAACAAGCAAAGCATTTTGTAACCAAGAAAAACACAACCTTATGGATATGAAAGACTATATTTGTTGAGTCCCCACTTGGACAAGTCCAGCTATGCTTATCTTTAGCGAATGGTTAGATGCTTGACCCCACTGGCTCCCCTCCACGACACCCACTTATATGGGGCAGCCAAGCATCAACACCCATGAAACTCCCATGGCATGCTTTCCATTTCTACTAAAGACCGTAAAAGTGTGGGGTGGCTTCAAAACAATCATTCTTGCACCAACAAATAGATATGGATTTTGGCCTTTCTACAACAAGGGTTTTAGTTCAGACTTTTCGTTCATAGGAGTTGACCCAACATGCGAGAGACCATTTATGTCCTTCTCATCATAGTCAACCCCATGATATTGGTGTTTATTCCAATAACCGCATTTATATCCCAGCTGGAAATACTCTTTGCTTTAGAGTGTTACCGGTTGAGTCATTCCCTTGGGTGAGTACTTTTTTCCCAAGGTAGGCCCTCTAAAATTAAAAAAGCGACTAAACATATTCATAGTTTGATCAACCTTCATTTAGAAACAAAGGGAGAACACATGCAATAGGCTTACTCACACTCGCAAAGTGTTTTGTTCAATTTTAAACCCAAAATGAAGTGTGGAGGTGATCACTTTATCTCAACCTAAGATCAACAAAAAGGCCTTTTGATTCTCAAGATCACTGTGAAGCATGAGAGAAGCGGATACATCCTTTTCTATGATGTTAGTTTAAGTAATCCATCACAAAAACAAAGTAGCACATGTTCATTTTAACCCCACAAAAAAATGATTTTGATTCGTTTTAAAGCACCAAAATGAAATATGAAAGTTGCCTTGTTCAATTGTTAACCTCAAATGAAATCTAGTCAATTTTCCTAAAGTTTATTTTAACCCCTTTCCAACAAAAATTGAAAGATTTGGTAATGTTTGTTCTAGATCCTAAAAAAGAAATGAGTTAGTCTAAAACAGGAAATTGAGGCATAAAATAGAGGCTCTAAGCATTAAAAAATGCATTGTGAGTTTCAAGTTTCAATGCCCAATTTTCTTCAACTCAAATTAACTTGCTAGTTTTTTCTAGAGTTCTTGAGTTTGCTACACAATAATATTGCACCTGCAATAAGAATAAAAAGAAATGCGTGGATTAAATGTTTAAGAAAAAGAAAAAAAACTAAAGATATCAAATCATTCATCCAAATATTCTTTGATGTTTGATTAGAAGTATAGATTTTACATTTATCTAATGCATTAATGAGTATTATTAAAGAAAAACCCACTTTACAAAAGATATTGCTCCATCAAACCTCAAACACAGTGGCTCTTAATGCATTTAATCTTCATTCAATGATTTTTTCCCTTTCTACTATTGAAATCTACTAATAAAAGTGCCTCCTTATTGCTATCACTCACTAGTCAATCTCCCATGCAGCAATCCAACTATGAATACATTGACCATTATTGATATTTTTGATCTTGAGTATATTTCAGCTATTCTAATAAATGAAGGATGGGCCACTTGTAATTTAAGAGATGTTTTTAATGCATTATTGGTGAGATACCAATTATCAATGCACTTCCTTACTGCAGCCTCAAAGGTAAGACAATAATATTCATTCATTCACTACCATGTTTCAAATCATTCATCCAAATATTCTTTGATGTTTGATTAGAAGTATAGATTTTACATTTATCTAATGCATTAATGAGTATTATTAAAGAAAAACCCACTTTACGAAAGATATTGCTCCATCAAACCTCAAACACAGTGGCTCTTAATGCATTTAATCTTCATTCAATGATTTTTTTCCTTTCTACTATTGAAATCTACTAATAAAAGTGTCTCCTTATTGCTATCACTCACTAGTCAATCTCCCATGCAGCAATCCAACTATGAATACATTGACCATTATTGATATTTTTGATCTTGAGTATATTTCAGCTATTCTAATAAATGAAGGATGGGCCACTTGTAATTTAAGAGATGTTTTTAATGCATTATTGGTGAGACACCAATTATCAATGCACTTCCTTACTGCAGCCTCAAAGGTAAGACAATAATATTCATTCATTCACTACCATGTTTCAAAAAGACTGAAAATATAACACCCTTAAACTTTCAACATTGAATTTGCACTGCATCAATTTGTTTTATAAGAAAAAGTTGTTAGCTTCAGTATGACAATGAAGATGAAAACAAAAACCACAGTTTGGATTGTAGTGCATAGTAATTAAGATGTGACAGTTGGGAAGGGTGATCATTAAATAGAGATGGAAATTAACAAGCCACCTACTAAGAATTTGATCATGAAAAACTAATATATTTTCTCTGCACTAAATATTTCCATCATGAAGGACAAGCATAATGATTTTTTTTTTGGAACAAGCCATGCCTGACGCAAGCAAAACTCCCAGTGCACTCCTCACTGGCCGATAAGATAAAAGCATAGTTCTCATCAAGAACAAAAGATAATAAAAATATTAACGCAACCTAACTACATAGCGGCCATAGTTCACATCGTATGAATAAGCGGATTCCATTGCCACATGCACATAGCCAAAAATATGAACACATCAATAATTGGACTGGGACTCTTCAATATTTGTACATCATCGTTGATACTCATTCAATGAATATCATTTACTTATGAAAATCACATATGTTTTTTGTTATGAAATGCCTGACCTTGATTATAGTTTTCATTAATCAGTCATGATCATTTTGAACAAAATAGAGAAAATTCAACATGGTTATTATATATCATATTAGTAAATTCATATTTTCTTACTACTTTGTGTTTGCGCTCTTGAAACTTAGATAAAATATCAAAGCTGCAAAGAATATCATATTTTTGTACTTTTTTAATTTGGTGAGTGGCTGTTGGACCCTATATGGTATTAAATGTTCTTCAAAAATTTGCTCAAGAAATAATATTTTGAATCTAAAACACAATAGTTTTTAATGGGTGTCAATCAATGATGTTAATACACAAGACTATCAGCAAATAAAGATAGTTTTAGAACTTTCAAGTTAATGCAATTTGTGGGTGTAAAGCTTGAAAAATCTTTTAAAATTTTTCAAGCAAACACATTTAGTAGGTGTAAAGTTGCACTCCACAACCTTTGCTAACTACCCTTCTAGCCTGCGTCAAAATGGGAGCTTAAAAGCATAGACAATAAACGTGCTTAGCATGTCTCACATTTAGTAAACCAAAAATATGGATTATAACATCATTAGTCAGTTGTAAATGGATCTACAGCATGTGTGCATAAAACAGTGGCTGATCAGATACTTTATAAAATGATAGATTATGAATTCATGAGCTGAGAATTAGCCGGCACAACACAAGCTTGAGGGAATTGGAAAGTGACATTTACTTCAATTTTAGCACTATGACAAGCATGTATGCAAAATATGGTAGCACAGAGAAAGTGTGTGAATTTTTGGACAGAATGCCTCAAAAAAATAAAATAAAATTGTAGTATCCAGAATGCAACTATTATAGGATATGCACCAAATGGATTTGTAAATGGATTTAGCTGGTGTGTATAAAAAGAATAGTGAATAAAGAAACTCTCAAGCTAGTGAAATTGAAATCATAAATAAAGCACAATAGTTTTTTTTTTTTTAAACTTTTTAGCAAATGACATCGAATGCTAAGGGATTCAATCTAAATCTGGATACTAAAATTGAAATCTTAATTAACTAAATTCTAATGCTTAAACTGTTTGAGGTTCAGGCCCTCCTTCTAGTGCCAACTGTAACACCAAATATCTGCAAGCTAGAGTCTATTCCATATATCAACATGAAGTTAGTTCATAGCAAACAAATAGAATGATATCCTTCTGAAATAAATCAACATGTCTAACATTGCAAACAAAATAGCAAAGTAAACTAATTGAAAACATGAAACACACATTGAATACCTATTCCATAGTGGATTGGTGTCACTTTTTTGTGAAAAGTGACCCTTTCCCAACCCTAGACAAGCAAATGATGAAGCACCTTGAAGATGGAGTGGACAAAATCAGCTCTCAATGTGAAGAGAGTAACTTTGCATAAATTGTGGATGCTAAAATAATGAATGAGACCCCCAATTTATAGAATCTCAAGTTGGAAGAATGCTTAAAAGAGAGTAATGTGGGACAAATATTTAGCCAATAGGAAGGAGCCACTTGTCCAAATGTGAGTCGATGGAGGATGTGCAAGTTTTGGTCAATGTGTCAATAAATGAGATTAGTTGGCCTTTTCAAATTCAAATTTGGCTTGTTGGAGGGAGAAAAAGGGACTTAAATGCCAAGTGGGGGACATGTAAGAGGGGAGTTAATGCCATGTTGGAAGGCACAAGTCAACTTGTTTTGAAATTCAAACTTGAGGGAATATTCTCCAAAGATGTCCTATTGAGGGAAAATGAGGATTTTATAAATGAATTAATCGATTTATTTGTGCAAGTGGGAAAAGCTAGAGGATGTGATGGGTGATTAGATTATATTTAATCCTGATTTAGTTAATTTAAAAGAGGATTAGGTGATTTGACCCATTTGACTTCAATTTTAGGTATTAAACTAAATAAAAAAGGAGATGAAAGATGTTTTAGATTTAATTAAATAAAAAAATTATTTATTTAATTAAAAGGATGATGTTAGGCTTAAATTAAACAAAGTTGATTTATTTAATTTAAATGGATGACCTTAGGAGATTGAATTTAATGAACTTGATTTACCTGATGAATGGATGAATGTGAATGATACTAAATTCGTATGTCTACATTTACAAACACTCTGCATATCTATATATTTGCAATTTCTCCATCCATACAAAACCATAACAGCAGGCATCCGTGGAAACCGACTTACAAATTCTAGAGAAAAAGAGTTTTAACATAAACAATAAATAAACCATTTATACAAAACACCCAAGTAGAATGACCTACAGATTGCACAATTCCATAGTTTTAAAACCCTCCAATTTGCCATAAAACGGAGCAGAGGCTGACAATTTTTACAATACTCTGCTATCAAACAATACTATCATTTTTACAATAGTCCACTATGAAACCAATAGCACAATGGCTCTTTCTACAATGCAATTTAATGCATATACTTCCTCACACATGACATAGAAAATCTGAGCTACATTCACTAGAATTAATTATTATAGAGAAACAGAGAAATTCTAAACACCTATTACACAAAAAATCCTATTCAAGGCTCAGCTGACAAAAATCCCATCGAAAACTTCAAACAAATAAATAACCCTATGTATATCCATACATATACAATCACTCCTATCTTAATCTACAATTGGGAAATAAAATTACCAACCCTAACCATTTTGATAGAAGAACCTAGATTTAACTACTATTGCTCCTATGGTAATGGGTATAAGGTAAAAAAAGCACAGAGATAACTACAAACAATAAGCCAAGAATGAAAAAATTACAAACCCTAACCATATTTCTTGATGAAAAAAAAAAGATTCAACTGCAATTTCTCCATCCACAGAAAATGATAATGCCAGACATCCATGCATAACGACTTATACAATCTAGACAACAAAAACAATCTATATAAAACACCCATGCAAAAGGACTTATAGATTGCAAAGAACAACAGTTTTCAAACCCTTCAATCCGGCAAAAAAAGCAAGGAAACCCGACAATTTTTAAAGTTGTCTCCTATGAAACAAACTAGGGAACCATAGGTGATGGATTTTACATTAGTCTGCTATCAACCCAACACTAGAATGGCTCTTTTGACAATGTAACTTAATCAATATACTTCGTCACATATTATGCAGCACATCAATGTTCGAACCCTGAAACCTACTATCAAAATGAACAATAAGCAAAGAATGAAAGACATAAACAATAAATTAATCATTTATGCAAAATGACTTACTGATTTCACAACTCAACAGTTTTAAAACCCTCCAACCTGCTAAAAAATGGAGCTGAAGGTGACTAATTTAAGAATAGCCCGTTATCAATCCAACACCACAATGGCTCTTTCGACAATACAACTTCATCAAAGTATACTCACCCACACACCAGCATTCAATATTGCATTTACTTTGTCGGTCACCGTCGTGCAACAACAGGATACATTGGCCCTCGTGCCAACAAATGCTTACCATTCACATTCCCCGTATCCAAGACACCATTCTCCACCACCACCAACCCATGTAATTACCAACACCCATGTCACCACACAAAATAAATGGTGGCCTCCCCACCGGGTGACAAACCCCCGACACCTGCAAATCCAATTTGTGGCTGGACTGACAAAAATACTGATGGAAACTTTAAAAAAATGGCCTTATCGGCTAAAAATCAGAGAAAAATGGTTTCAAGTCCCAAATGGTGATGACCCATTCCATGCATCTCCTTAATTTTCCCTTTGTACAACTTTTTGCAATGCGACATTTTCTCTGCAATTTTTCAACTAAACACAAATAAAAAAACACATGTGGTTAGGTGGTATTGGATAGAAAGTGGTACCCTCTTAATATTGTGTCAGGGAAGAAAAATAAAGACGTGATAATATGAAGGTTGTGTGTACAGTGTAATCCAGGACAAAGTAAAAATACATAAGATTTGGATAATACACATGCAAAAAGAGTGCTAGCAATGTACTATACCTAGCTGGGATTCAGTAATGGAGCTTGCCTCGTGATCTATTGTAACTCTCCTTCCCACAACCTCAAAAAATCTCAACTCCTCCAACATCCCTAAGAAATCGCTTCATCTATTATTCTTCTTGGGAAGAAGAAGCATATACTCCCTCAACATCAATTGTTGTGCGCTGCCACATCTCTTCTTATTCTTATCCTCCTACAAACAATTTTTCTCACTGGGCGTGTTCGATCGGTTATAGTTTCACATCCCTGGCCTATGAATACAGGAAAACCGGGATTGCTTTTCAAGCTAACGAACGAACAATGTTGTATGCATGGTTGTTTCATTGCAATAATAGTAAAGCGCGTTGATAGATTTTCTTTTCAAAACTAAATACATGGAGTAATACAACGGTTCATGTTTATCCATTCTTCTTTTGTGGGTTTAAAGACATTTTAATTAGGGAAGATTAATTCTGACTATTTTTTCTTCTCCAAAATTTGGAAGAAACCATCTCAAGAAAATGAAATCGCATCATCCCTTCATGCTTGCTTATGGGAAGGCATTTTGTGTGTCTGTGTTCATGCGGTTTGTTTTTGATTTTCTTACAAATACACCGTTCAGGATTTGCAACGTTTGGCAGAGGTTTCCTTTCTAATGTATTTGTAAATGGTAACAACTAAAATCGGGAAAGAAAAAATTGGTAGTCAGGCAGTATTTCTTATTAATCTTGCTTCTCAACATGGTCATGGCGAAGAGCATTTCTTATTTGTGTGGATCTAGTAAATCCCCTTCCTTGAAAGCTCTTCGTTCCATCGAAAAACGAGAGACGCGTAGAGGATTTGTTACGTCGGAATGCAATCGCACCCTTTTCACAATATTAGACCTACACAAACACACGAAATAATGAAATGGATTTGCATCAGGTAATTCATTCACTTGAATGCATTCTACATTCATTCAATGTTTCCACTTATGTCGGTGCAGCAAACCGTGTGTTGGTATAACTGTCTTTCTTTGTATTTCAGGCCGTCTACAAATTACAACGTGCCTGCCTTGATGTCGTTAAGAAATTAGAATGAAAGTTCCACGCAAGTGTTGGTTACCAATTGATTTTTTTAAATTTCAAATTTAATTTATGTTTTTAAAAGAATTATGGCCATGGATTTTAAAATAAAATTAAAATCAAACTTTTTATTGTTAATGTTTTGTTTAAAAAATAAAACATTGTGTAGTTTTAGATAAATATACAGTCATATAATTAGTATAATTATTTTAAATATATTTATTTAAAAGATGCTCAAAGATATTAGAGATTAGATAGGCATTTGAAATTGATATCTAAGATATGTATTCTAATTTATTTACAATTTTAATAAACTAGTGATCACATCTTATTGTGCAATGGATACCTCGAATAGGTGTGAATGATCAATGAGAAAAAATTTGGTCTATTTTTTGCATATATTTATGTAGTCCATGAAGTCAATTGGTTGGCCATTTAGCAAATGATTTTTTTTCAAAAAAGGTCTCAATAGAGAAGTGATATCTTCAAATCAATAAGGATCCAAACATGATTGAAACCAAACCTTTGAATCAGGAAGATAATTCGGTTCCATTACCAATAAGTTCATGTTATGTTTGCAACGAGGAGAAAGGGAGAGAGAGAGTGAGGAGAGAGGGATATATAGAGATTTAGAATGAAAAGTGGATGAATCTCGCAAGTGGGAGGATATAAGAATGTGTGGAAATGGGAAGTGGGATATTAGAAATATGTGAGAGAATGTGAGGATTTATGTCATAATGTAAGTGGAAGATCTCACACATGTATGAGAATGTGGGGATTTGAGTGACAATGAGAAGTGGAAGATCTTACACATATCTATGAATGTGGGTATTTGTGTGATGATGAGAAGTGCAAGGATATCACACATGTGTAAGAATTAAGGGTGTATATGTTCTTGGGATAATAGATGGTGGAGATTAGAAGATGAAAAATTGATTTAGTTAATGCAAAATATTCTAATTAATTAATAAAAGTATAGGTTAGGATAGATCAACTAAATAATAATATTTATATAATTAATTAATGTTGATAATTAAATCCAATAAATAAATAAATGAAACTTAATTAATTATGACAAGAGAAATTAGCATTATCAACTCAATTAATAATATATAATTAATTAACCAAGGGTAACGATTAATTAGCTAGATTAATTTAAATTAAAAATAAGCTTGAATAATTAAATAAACAAATTCTATTTAATTATTGATGTTAAAGGGGTTAATTATCTAAATAAATTAAAATCAAAAGAAATATTGTATATGTAAATACATTAAACTCATTTAATTCTTAATGACAAAGTGATTAATTTGTGAAATTAATTAAATAAATGAGATTTATTTCTTGACAAGATGATGTGGTCAAATAAAAAATACATTTGGGGGTGTCTACACATGTTAAGCTATCTATAATGAGTATGTAGTCTACACCATCAGATAGTTCAAGGAAAATGGCTTGAAATAAAAATGTAAGACACAAGTCTTGTAAAGATCCTAAATTCATTGAGAGAAAAATGTATTGCAACTCCATTAGATATGTTGTAAGTTTTTAGGATCTATGATTGATAATGACATGAGAATACTTACCATGGTATGGCTCATACATAAGAAGTAAATATGACATAGAAGTGAAAATGGTGAAAATTTTATTGACCCCTATATTTTTAGGTCTGACTATATTTTCTTGATTATTCTTGGCCAAGTAGCTTTCATAATTAAAAATTTCATTTTAATGCAAATTTTGTATATATGAATCTAAAATCATGGCACCATTTTGTATCTTTTCTTTAGAATACATCCCTATAACCTAACACATATATTTAGTGGCTAACATTTATAAATTGGTGATTCTTAGGAACTTGGTTCAATGCCAAATACCTTTTAAAATTATAAATCTAAATTAATAGTGATATTTTTTTTTCTTTTGAGTTCCCATCTGTATGATATTATTCATTGTAAATCTTGACTATTTCCTTTGGATTCCCCAATGTGTGATGCAATGAATACATTCAATATATCTTCAACATCGACAATTGAAAGGAAAACTTGACAAGTGGTAGAACATCACAGCTTGGAGAAAAGAGTTTGTGATGTGAATCAAGTAATGTAATAAGAAAATTCCACATCAGTAATGGAATATCTAATAAAGCACATGGAGTGAATTCATTACTAATTATATGACTCCATGATGTAAAGGAAACACACAAGAATTGAGACATAACACACAATCTAAAGCACTATGACCGGTGAACACAAATCAACCTTAAAATATAACAATAATAAATTGAGACTAAGAATTTATGCATATAATTTTTTTGAATCCTTTTCAAGGGTTTAGCGATGAGGACTACACAAAAACTTAAGCACAAACAATTAGGCCAACTTCAAAGAAAGTTCAAATACATACAACTTATTCAAAAATTGAGGCACTCATATATTAGTGATAAAAAGTATAAGGTCACAAAATTATAAGTTTTATTTTTGTTTATTATACTTTAATGAAAAATGACAATAATTTTAAGTTTAATATTTCTTGATAACGAATGTTTAAAATATAAATTTTATTCTTTGGACATCATCAAATTTTCTTCCATGGTCCATACAATTTATTATTTGATATATTTTTTAATTTAAATGATAAGAATAAATGCCTGAAAAGATTTAATCCACATAAATATTATTCTAACAATAAACTAATCCTAAAGATTGTCAACTTAATTATTATCAAAAAAATTGTTTGCTGTGTATATACTATTGAAGATTTAACCATACCCACCAAAAACAAGTTCCCACTTTATATTTATATCAAAAATATATATGCTACCACGAATTTGTATATTACTGACTTGTAAACTCTACAGCTCGCATGAATTAGGAAGGAGATGGTCGTATCTTGCACGACACTCCTCTTGGGCAAAGCGTTTTCTACTCACCATGCACCATTCCAACCAACTACCAAACAGCGTTGTATTCACCATGCGTTTCTATAAAACTCAAGATCATATGTTGTTATGTTGCACTACTCGTTGTTAAGTTAAATCTCTTGTAGCCCTTGATTAACCACAAAGATCTTTCTGTGTCGGAGAAAGTAAAGAATTCGATTGATTTATTTTTCTTTGTTGCTTTACAAAGCAGCAAACCTTGTTCCGGAAATTTGTATTCTGAATTCCCTTTTCCTTGCAAACAAAATTCGAAGCATTAGTTGTTTCTCCCATTCAATCCAAACACAATTATCTCCCATTCCAGCTAATTACCAAACCGCGTTCTATTCACCGTTAGATCATCTTGATTTGCTATTGGAATTGCAGAAGATAACTGCACGCCATCATGCAGAGAACAACTATGACTGTCCAGAGAATTTATTCTGCTGCCCATGAACAGAAGATAAGGAGATCGCTCAATGCTCTACATGGAGTTGAGAACGTTGATGTCAATATTCAACACAGAAGGGTCATCGTAAATCATGATTCAAATTCACAAGACGGAGATGCTTTATTTATGCCATATTACGCTAGTAATTGATTTGATATTTCAGTTTCTGTAATTATATGATTTATATTTCCAGTTCAATGCCATGAACGCAGAATTGTTTGCCATGAAGAATTTCCAATTATATTTGGTTGACAGTGTTGATAATTTGTCTGCAGTTACAGCGCTGCGAAGGATTAATTTGACAGCTCAAGTTGAGCAGATAATAAATTTATAAGGAAATCAAGAAAAATCCCACCATGGAAGGCAGAAACCTGGAGATCTTTCCCACCATTTGACAATTTCAATTTAGCTAAATTTTCATATGTTATCCAAGGCATTTTGTATCGATTTTCTCGCTTCATAGTGATATATATAAGCTTATTTATTCTAAAGAGAAAAGTGATCCCGTATCTTTAAGTATTACATATGTATTTGTTAAGTGTCCCTGCACCTTATTCTTGGTTACTGATCTGTGTAAATTCATGGCAATTTATACATTTTGAATATAAACATTTGAGTGTTATTAAGTTTATTAAGATAAATCTCGATTACAAAAACAACAAATACTTTTTAATTATTTTTTTAATTAAATTTAATTTTGCAAAATTAGTTTATTCTTAGGGTAATAGTTCTTTATATATCTTGTATGTGATTGGCTTCTGAAACATTCAATTTCTATCACTCTCTTTAAATGCGGAATGCTCGAATTGCTGTTGCATAAGAAACATGTTCAAAAAACAAAGTGAGATTGAAAGAGGAAAAAAAATACTGTGCTAGTCAATCACCATTAAGAAGTGTCCCATTGAAAATCGAAATTCCTTTTACACGTCCATCACGATAAAAAGGATAAATGAAAACATAAATAAAAACCTATTGCACATAAGGCCAAGCGAGAGCGTAAACGTATTCTATTCTTAACAAATGAAATAAACAGGTAATTATACAAACGCTATAAAACTAAAGTCAATATCAAAGGAAAGTAAATCAATTAGGCGGACAAATTTGTATGGTAATTAAATGTAAGTCATATATTTTGGTAATCTATCCATCTCCCCTATTTTGTAGTAAGTTACGTTTCATCAAATCACTCATTTGAATGTTCCCACTTTAAATATTCAAGCAATATGTAAAGTTTATTGTCTTAATTCCTTATATTCTAAGTGATGTAAAGATAATTTGAATCAATCAAGAAATTATTTAGTTTTATTTTTTAAGAAACACACGTGTCTTTCCCCTTACTCTATTTATAATTTCTAAACACAAAATTTTCTATCACATAGTATACAATATACCTATGATCTTGATAGATAATGAAAGCTTCTAAAGACTTTCATTATGTTATTCCAATATGTCATCAAACCTACTAGCATCTAAACTCAAGTCAAAACTTAGATATTAAATGAAACAAATATGCTAATACTTTCCATATTAATCCTATTGGAAGAGAGTTAGAAGTTATCAAATTGAATAATATTTTAGTAGAATTCTAACATATAACAATACTTATCAAAGGAGGTCGTAACTTCTTATAATGGAATCCATATTGCCAAAAATGTTGGACTGGGCAACCTAACAATCAAAGATGACTATAGAAATACTATCATGTTGAATGGGAAGGTGAACACCTATTGGTCCCTTAGGGACCCCATCCTCTTGGCACAAAATGTCATAATGAAATTTGGTATGTGTAGATTTTCTCATGTGTTCAGAGCTAGAAACAAAGTGGTTGATGTGCTTGTAAATTTGACAGCCTTTGTACCAAAAATTATTATTTGGGATGATCTTTCATTAATCTCGGATTATTTGTGAGAGCTTTTATCAAATGATGAGAAAGTACTTTAATGTCGAGTTTAAGTTGAACTCTTCATCAACTCAAATAGACAACTAGCACAAATTGTATTTAAGGAAATCTTTTAATACTATCCAATATTTTCATAAGTTACCTCTGCCTCTTCCAGTTTATTTTTCTAGGTGTTTCTACAAAATTCCTAGTGTTTCTTTCTCTAAGGTGAACGGAGTTATGCATGGTGACCTTGTACAAGACAATCCCGCCTCCTATGAGGTCTAGAAGAATGATAAGGAGGTCTGGAATATCCTTCAAAGGTAAAATTTAGCCAATTATGTTGAAGGAATGATGGGGAGCAATCATAATATTCCATGGAATTTACCAATTATTTGAAAGATGGAACTATTACTATTGGGGAATGCTCCTTCATTAATATGGAACTTATTGTTGAAGTTACCAACCTTTTATTGGAAGGTTCCTATCTCTCTAGGAAGCCAAAAGGCCATTATCAAAAGATGGAAAAAAAATGAAGAAAGAGGAAAAGGTCAATCGACTGTAGAATGGGTTTAACAAGGAGACCTCTCGGGGTTCTGGAGTAGAATGGCATAAGTTATGATGCATTATGTAACCTTGGAAGGTAGGTTTAAGTGTTTTCATGCCCACCTATTTCTAATGTTGAATCATTTATGTTACA
The DNA here is from genome assembly GCA_007258455.2 of Sequoia sempervirens. Classification (NCBI taxonomy): domain Eukaryota; kingdom Viridiplantae; phylum Streptophyta; class Pinopsida; order Cupressales; family Cupressaceae; genus Sequoia; species Sequoia sempervirens. Next base: position 3,377 of record VDFB02206742.1, on the reverse strand, counting down.
ACATGTTAAAATTAACTTCACATTTTGAATAATGTCTTCCATAAAGAAATTTATTAAGGTTTTCCAAGATAAAGGGAAGAATTTACCCCTTCACCAAGGTTGATTTATTGACTAGTCCATTTTTTAGGCAATCCTTTCCACTTATTTGGCCTCTCCTAAGAAAAAATCTCTTATGATTCATGACTCTACTAAACCCTTGGAGGGTCTCTCATCTACACTTGGTCCAAATTTGACTCCATCCTCCTCCCAAATAGCTGCTAAGGATAAAGGTAAATCCTTTGCCATTGAGGTCCCCACCCCTAGTTCTAAAAAAAGTGTTTCATTTTTAGACCCCACTAAAATTTTCATTTCTAATATTGATAATTTGGATGATGAATCCTAGAACCCCACATCAGATGGCTCCTCTGCTAGTTCCATTATTCATGAGGATTTCTCTAAGATCTCTAAATCCCCCACATCCAATAACCCTCCTAATCCCTCAAATTCCACTACTCTTTGTGTGAATTTGGATAAGCCCCCTGAAAAACCCCAGTTGGATGAAGATGTTGGTTGAAACAATTGTGCCCCCTTGAAGCTTAAAATTAATGACTTGATCGAGGTTTTGAATGTTTAGAATGATATCCTAAAATGGTTGCTTGGTTATCTCATCATGACCAAGGATAAAATTCAACTTTTGGAGCAAAAAGTGCTTAATCAAAAGGAGACTTGGCAAGGTGAGGTGGAAGATGAAGGTAGTTGGGCCCTTTCTATTGGAATAATAAGGAGATTTCATTGATGAACTTGTTGTCAACATAAGCATGTGGGATGATGTGGCATGAATAGAAAGTGAATATTTATGCATTGAAATGTTGTGACCTAGTGTTTTTTTTAGTGGCTAATATTTTCCAATTGGCTATTGTCCCATCTCAACTAATCTTCGCTCACATTTTGAAAATAGAAGTTCTTATTTATATCGCCAAAGAATTTATTTTATTAAAAAATTTAACTAAAAAATTCACCACAATATTCGATACATGATTAAATAAGATCCACCTAAACTTTATAAATTATAGTAAAAATCTATATTAATTCGCAAATATTATATCATAATTATTAGTTGCTTTAGGATCATATTTCTAATATTTACTTTCCACCATTGATTATAATATAATCTAATGGACCTTGTTGTATTCCTGGAAGTGTAAAATGTACCCACAATCTGTAATGCTCATGGGGCCCAAAATTTTGGATCTCATGAGAATTGTAGGTTGTGGGTAAATTTCACCTTACAAAGTACAATGAGGGTCATTAAAACAATGATCTAAAAGCAATTTCGAGCCCCATGAGAATTATAGATCATGAGTACATTTTACTTTGTAGAATACAATGAGGGCCATTATATTATATTTTAAAACAATGGTGGCAAGTAAATTTTACAGTTTACCCCTTAAACCCATCAATAATTTCCACCCTCAGGCCCCTACTTTTCCATGAGAATTATTTTTAGATTGGATGGATTCACCATCATAATTAATACATTTTCTTATTATTTTTCAAGAATGCCAAAATTTTCTATAAAAATTTTAATGATGTAAAAAAATCACCAATAAAATTAATATTTTTCATAAAAAAGTGAATGATTCACTAGGATTTAATATATTTTTTTCAAGGAGGTTTCTTAAAGTTATCACTAATAGAACTCTTCTAGAGAACTTGGAAAGCTTTCTATCTAGAACTAACACATGCTTGTAGGATGACAGCGTGTTGCACTAGGGTCCTATATGGATATAAAACAAAAACTATCATAAAAGGACACAAAATGCTCTACACAAATTTCTAGATATAGAATGGGTGAAAAATACAAATATACAATGAGTGATACAAACAAAAGTTCTAAAGAAACTTGGATGAAAATAACAAGTAAAGATTTAGTCTATAACTAAAGATATCTGATCAATGAAGTCCAAGATTTATCCAAGTGGTTCTTCCACCCGCACCTACACACACAAGACCAAAGAGAAAGGTTTGGGTGGTCATAAAGGAGTTTTTCTTAGTCAAACCCCGGTATTGATGTTTCCACCTCCACATATAGCCTTAGAAAGAATAATGGAAATAAACATAAAAATGATAAAGAGAACAATAGAATAAAAAAAATAGAGATAATATTCTTTAATGGAAAATCTTGAAGAGTTAGCACCCTAAGCATAGAAGTAGAGTTTCTTACTAATGTAGTGAATAAGTAGCACGAATCTCCAAGATGATATGGTCTCTTTGCAAGATAAGATCATGTTTGCAACAATGTAGTTTACTCTGGAAGTTGTAGAAGAGTTATTTGAAAGATATGTATAGAGAGAGATGGAGAATGTTATGAATTCTCAAGAAGTGTTGTAGAATTTTGAAGGATGAGAGATTTGTGTATGTAATTTCTAAGAGAACTAGATTGAATGCCCTTCAATCCTCAAGAAAGAGGGACTTTTTGGTCTAAATAGCCTTCATGAGTGACTCCTAGTGGAGTTGTAAGTAGGAAAAGGCATAACACTACCAAATCCTAATAGGTGTAACATCTCAATGACTCACTCAGTGATGGATTTTCACGAGATGCGATCGCAACTCATAGATGTCTTCATGAGGCACATTAGTCCATCAGGAAATTAAACTCAAAAATCAAGGAACTAGGAATGCTAGGTTGCAAAAGATGGTTTGGATTGAACAAGAGTGTAATTATGTTAATTTGTCTAAGGGGGAAGGTGTGTGTAATGTGAAATTATTGTTATCACTAAAATCCGCACCCTGTTGAATTTAGAATTCAACAATCTAGTGAAACATGGGAATGATCCCAAGGTGTGGATTGGATACCTTGAAAGAGACCAAACCTCTAGAGAAGGTTGGCTTCCTCTCGGTTATCACCTAACTAATGATTCTTTTGAAGGGAAAAGGGAAGAAGGATTGCTAAAAATGAATAAAACTGTAAGTGGTGAATACTACTTACTATAATAATACACCTAACTAATATGAGCTATGAAACATTCGAGTTGACATACACTTGAATATTGATGATATATTTTGCACTACACAACATGTTACTATAAGTTTATGCATAAATATTTCATGAAAAGGCCTAAATTGCATACACTTTCAAGAAAGAAAGGAAATTTTGACAAATTGAAAAGGTATATATGCAATTTTAAAACACAATTCATAACCTGTATAACTTTAATTTTGTAGAAAAGGCATGATATATGAGACAAAATTATAGGAAAATAGAAAAAATTTACAAATAACCTGATCAATCACCTGATAATGTACAATGCTTGCAAGAACAGGAAGGAAAAATATGATCATCAATGGTGTCCAAGGTAATTTTTTTATTTCATACTCCAAAATGTTGAGTTACAAAG
>VDFB02206741.1:0-15999 GCA_007258455.2 Sequoia sempervirens | reverse complement strand
TTGAGCACTCTTTCTTGAAGGCTTTCGGATACAACTTTGAACAAACTAACATCCACATGTCTGGTGCTTTTTCCAAGATTAGCCTTCACCATCACAAAGTCATCTACATCCACTTCATCTCTGTTTCTATCTTTAGGAGGCGTAGCAGTCTCCATGATCATCTCACCATCAGGATTTCTCTCAAAATGAACTTGCTTCTTTGCTTTCTTCTTAGGTGCCTCCTGATAGATGTTGTCAAGATCATCAAAATTCAATTGATATGAAGGTCTTCTCCTCTTCCTTCCCAAGGAGCTCTCAAGCCAAGATATGGTATCTCTACTAACTTCCTTGAGAGGTTCAACTGCAACTTCTTCATCTTCTTCATCCTCTATATCAATATGAATTGGCGAAGACCTTGGCGATGATGTAGGATCACGTGTCAGAGGCACATCTTCTGTTTCTTTTTGAGGCACAGACTCTTCTGGAGGAGCTTTTGCTTCAGCTGTTGGCTGTTCCTGTATGGTTATAACTGAGAAGTCTGAACACCTTACGTTTTTAGTTGACCTGCTGCCCTATACACCTTCTTGAGACTGACTTACACCTTTCCCTTTTGATTGTGCTCCTGAAGAGGGAAGTGATAACTGTACCCTTGGCGGTTCTGCTGTTGGAATGAATTTCTTCCTCTTGAGGACTAGGAAAACCTTGCTATGCTTGAGGACTTGTCTTGTCCTTTCTTCAACTGAGAGGGATTCTTTGTTAGCCCAATTGACCCGTGGAAGAGGCTGATCTTCAATTCGCTTTCGAGTGTACATTGGGAGAAGTACATCTCCATCATCATCTGATAATCCCTCGATATCCTCTAATAAGTAGTCTTTCATTTGATGAAGAGTAAGCCTGCTATAACTACGCCTTTGCACCTCAAACTCATCTCTGTAGTTAGCCCAAAAATCTTCAAGAGTGGGCAAATGAGCATAGTTCTTCTCAAGTCGGGCAGCGAAGACTCCATGAGGGTCATATGATCGTCTTTCGCCGTATGGCTTGAGACCAAGTGTTGCCAACTCATTACCCATGGACTTAGCATCCGCTACTGATCTGCATGTATAAATTCCTAGCCCAAATGGAAAACTGAAGGCGGGTTTCTTTCTATTCCTCAAGATTGTGTGGACATCATGTGCTTGCCTTAGGAATTCCATGAAAACAACTTCATCTGATGGGTACTTTGGCAACATAAGTGGAGGACTGGAGAAGCCATAGACTTTGAGGTAGGTGAATGTAGGAAACTGTATAAACCAATCTGTCCACTCTCCTATTGCTGCCCTGGCAGTTGATGAAATATGGACGTGCAACTCATTATCCAGGTCTCGCGCTGTGTGCATGAGGAAAGCCTCGTTCACCCTCTTGTAGTGGTGCAATGACTTTGTGAATTCCAGCTGAGGGTAGTAGTTATAGACATGCTGTACGTTTAGAGACCCCTCAGTGTTCAACCCTCTAAATTGGCCCTGGAAGGCCACTAGGCAGACTAGGTAGGAGACCATGTGGAACTCATGAATCTGGAAGTATTCTGTTATATGTTGATGGAGGCTGTCACTGATTAAGGTTGCCCATTCATAGAACTCAGTCTTCTTCATGATGTGAGGTATAACATAGAACATCCAGGGCTGGAATTTCGTAGCATCTTCTTGTCTAGTGACCCTGTTGAGCAAGGTGATCATGATAGCAATTTCATCTTTGAATTCCCCTCGCTTGATGTTCTTCGGCAGAGTCTTATGTTTTTCTTTCATCCACTTTTGTGCAATCTTCTTGTTGTATTTCTCTTTATGCATATCCCATATCCTTTCACATTCTCCCTTGACGATAGTCACACTTTTAGGCCAAGGTGGAACTGAGAAGCATTTTTCAATCACATCTGGCTTCAGGCTGCAAATCAATCTTCCATCTACTGATTGAATCTCTTGAGTTGCCAAATTGTAATGCTTTATGCAAGCGATTACAAATTCTATACTTTGCACTAAAATAGGAATGGATGCTTCTGCGAGAAGTCCAAAGTGCCCTACGTTTCTGATTGTAGTGTTACTTGCGTTCTCCAAAGCACGTAAGTCGAACATCGGCTTGATGTGATGCAAGTCAGTCTCAGCTGTTTTGATGAAGTCATGGTATAGTACTGACTTGGTCTTGAAATCATTGGGAGTGTATTCCATTATGAAAACCTTAATTTTGCACACTTTCTAAATTTAGAATGCTGGTTTTCTTCTTCAAATAGACAAATTTTTTGAATTTTTTTTGAGATATGGGTTTTGTTCAGAAGTTCGTTGCAAGAAGACCTAGATCATCCGTTTTTGAAAATTTTGAGTGTAGATTGAAAAAACAACAAACCCTAATTTCTTCAGTTTTTCACAAAAAAAGTTGACACCTGGGTTTTGTTCAGAAGAATGTTTAGAAAGGACACAGATGATCAAAACTTAAATTTTTTGATGATTTCATGGACATGCAAGGAAAAAGAAGCTGCTGCAACTTGAAAAATTTCTTCAAAAATTGTTCAGAATGATGAGCTAAGAAGGCCCAGATTGCTGAAATTTAAAAACTCTGACCTCCAAAAATTTGATGTTATGTAAAAAGCATGTAAAAAGTGTGCTGGTCTTAAAATTGATTAAGAACTTGAAAATCAGCAAACTTGAGCTCTTGAATCTTGAAAAGAAAAATTGCTAAGTTGCTGCTCCTCTTCAACTTGGACGTCACTTGCAAAAAATGATGAAAATTGAATGGCAAAGGCATCTTAAATAGGTTTTTAGGCTTGAGATAACTCTGCTTTCTTTTGCTTTAATCCTCCAAACCCTAATATCTGCCTGTGCATTGAATATGGACATTTTATCTTCATCTTGCAACTTTGAAAATTTGGCTAAGGCAAGTCATTTTGGGCGCCCTTCTTGGCTGGAGGCACCAATCTCTTCCAGACTTAGTCATTTTTTTGAGTTTTCAACTTTTTCATGATTTTGAACCTTGTTGGATCTTCGATTTTTGGATGCTCGGAGGATCCTGTGGAGTGATTGAGTGATCCATCGCGGAGCTTGACTGATTCTGAGATCAACCTGGAGGCAGTTTTAGCTATAAACTTCTTTTAGTCCTTCAAAATCATGGGCGCCCATCTCCTCCTGGGGCGCCCAACTTTCCCAGTGTTAGCCATTTTTGTGTTCATCAAGTTTTCTTCATTTCCCTTTGATCTTCTGATGAATTCTTGATTTCGGGAGCTAGACCTATTGGATCAATTGGCTATCAGATTCACTGGATAGACTGACTGATTCTGAAGGGGGTCTCCTGAGAGTGACATCTCCTGAAAGCTGCATCTGAGGCCTCAAAAGCTTGGGTGCCCCCGGCTAGCTGGGGTGCCCAACTTAACCAAACTTAGAATTTTTTCTATATTTTTTACCTAGCTTTTGACTTTTGATGTTTTGCTTGTGTTTTTCCCTCTGTTCTGCCTTCGACATTTGATGATTGCCAACTCTGATTGATTTGCTGATGGTTTTGTTGGAAAGCTTGGTCGAATCTAGAGAAGACCTGGTGGAGGCTTCATTGGCAAATTCTCCCATTTAGGCCCTCAAAATGTAGGTCGCCTATCTCCTTCTGGGGCGCCCAACTCCTCCAGACTTATTTTTTACTTGATTTTCATTCTTCAAAGGTGAACCTTCATTTAATACCTTCAGCTTGATTTGGATTTTCCGGTGATTGACAAGTCTGACGATTTGACGAAGACATCCATTGCGAAGCTGACAGGATCCTGAAGAGATTGAGCACATCTGCAAACCTTGATTGTTGAGTTTGACCTTTCAAAAGGTTGGCGCCCCTGGGCACCTAGGGTGCCCAAAGTTCCCAAACTTAGAAATTTTATGAAGTTTTGATGGTTTGCCTTCTGTCTTCTGGTAGAAACCTCACCGTTCGATCTTGAATTCTGGATGACTGGTTGATCTTATGATCACGTCGCCAAACTCACTGCGGAGCTGGGAAGAATCTGAACAACCTTGCCTTGGAGCACAAACCCTAATTTCATCATCTGATACCCTGAAAAGTTGGGCGCCTTTCTCCTCCAGGGGCGCCCATGTCTTCCAGACTTAGTTTTTATGACATAGTTTTCGCCTTCCTGTCCTTCATTCCATATGCTTTCCTTTTCCTTTCTTCGATCTGCATGCACGTTCATCATTTCATCTTTTGTTCAATGCTTGAATGTTGACTCTGACAGTTGGCAGCTGACTGGCCTCCATTAACGGCTTTGAAGCTCCCAAAATGCTTTCTGAAATTGAAAAAGCAAATTAGACCTACTAGGATTGTTGTACCCAAACCAAATTTTTTGCTTCATCAAGGCATTTTGTTTAAAAGAGTCTAAACCTTACTAAAATAATGTCAAAATACAGTTTTTGGGCAATATCAAGCATGGAGTTTGGTCAGTGTTGTGTTAGTCAAAGGCAGTACCTGTTGATCAGAACCTGAATCGGGGATTAAGAACGAGGCATTTCACGGTGACAATTATACCTTTGCATGGTCATTTCAGTGACCAAGACGAAGATTTCAGTAATCAATTTATGAAGATTTCTCAGGCAAAAGCAAAATTGCGCCCCTGTAGCCCAGGTGCGCCCTTCTCTTTGAAGGTCTAGATTTTGTGGCATGTGCTCATAAACGCTGTCAATCTCTTCAGAATTAGCTTAGTTATCCGATGAGTAATCCTGTGAGGTTATCCGAGGTCTGTAACTCAATTAACTGACGTCAGAAGTTGAGGATTCTAGAGGTTGCAGATTGCGAAGATGAGCAGTTCACAAGCTTTGGCGCCCCTATAGCTGAGGGGCACCCTTCTTAAAGAGGGTCTAGATCCTGGCATTCTTGCCTATTGATGCATCTAATCTCTTTACGACTAGTCCGGCTATTTGACGAGCTACCAGATGTAGACATTCGAGACCCAGAGCTCCGGCAGTCGGGGCTAGAAGATGAAGTTACAAGAAGATTGCTGAAACTTCCTCTAATGGTGAATTGTGCCCCTGTAGCTTAGGGGTGCCCTCCAAAATGACCCCTGAGATGATTGAAATTGCAGATGAGGTTTTCCTGACATCTGTGCTACTCTAGTCCGGTTTTGCAATGCACCAGTCAACCTGTCAATCCAATATTCTGAGAGATCGTGGCAGAGATTCTACCAGGCACGTAAATCAGAGGGTGGAGAAACATGAAATATTCACTGTAGCCTCTGTAGGCCAGGGGCGCCCAGCCTTTAGGCCTATCAGATGGTATTATTTGCTTTCACAGTCTTCATGGGACTTGTGCGCAATTACTCTAGCTATCCAACGAGCCCAACTGTTAGCCTCTGGGATTTGGCAAATGCTCGTACGTGCGAGGTCTTTACAAAATACTGAAAACGAAGACAAATTGAAAAAATGGCAGAGTCTGGTCGTATATTCCATCTTGAGAAAGGCGCCCTTCTCTTTGAGGTCTTAAAAGCAGTTTTCTTGCTTCGTCACCTCCAAAGACATCTCTTGTAGGTCCTTCTGGCTACGCATTGAAACAAATGGTGCTCGAATCATGTCACCCCAACTCCCGTTATCAGAGGTCAAAGTAGGGCATCTGGTTGAGAGTTGTACTTTTGTCAAAATGGTGTTTGAGCCTTTTCAGGCCAGGGGCTCCCTTGCTTTTGTGGTCCTTAATATAGCTTTCAGGTACCTTGCGTATATTCGTTGGATGCGGAATACCGAATAAAGGAGCCCATCAGATCCAAATAACAAATTCACCGCTCATCACAATACCATTTCCAGTTGGCCGATATAAAGATGAAGAACCGCTTAAGTCCGGAGGTTCGAAAGCCAACTTTAACCGTTTCCACCTTTGAGGCGTTAAATGATGGATTTTGGCAAAGACGACTCAACGTATGACATTCTTCCCTGCCTCCACGTGCCTTGCACGAATATCTCCTTGTCACCAAAGATCACCTACACCGGAACCGCATGAATACTGAAGCAGGAAGTTAATAAAGACTAAACATCTCGAAAGCAAACGGACCATGAGGACAAACGAGACCTTCAAATCACAGTCATCAATCATCCAAGAGCTCAACGTGGTTTGTCAATTGATTAAAATAATATTAAATATTTATTTTTGCATATTTGAGCATTAAAGGGCGATTTTCTAAAATTGGCGCCTCTTTGTGCTGGATTTTCAAATTGCATGATAAATATTTTTATTATTATTTTATTCCGGACTTGAAGTCAGTCTTAGTTCGAACTGGAGGGGTCCAATCAGAAGCTTTCTATTTCAGTCGAGGTTTTTAAATCTTGCAGTTAGCATTATGGTGCGAATTTTCTCTATTTATTCATGGCGCCTATCATTAAACACTCATCCAAGTTAAAGAAATTCGTAATTCCTCAAAGGCAAAGGCGATTTTCTTCACAGGTTGGGCGATTTTATCAGTTTTTCAGTGGCGATTGCATCAAATAATTCCTTTTGCAGGTGCAAGTCCACAATCATCAGCAAGTTTGAAGAACAGGGGGCGATTTTAACAGAAGAACATAGAAAAAACATCTTTTCTCCTCTTTGATTCTCAAAATTCTCTCAGATTTCAATTCGCATGTTCCTGAAATTGGAAAATTTTGGGAAGTCTAATCATTTGGATCGATTCTATATAGCTTCCTCGAATTAAATTCATGTGCTTGAATTTTTAGGAATTTTTAACTCCAAAGCATCAGTTCTCGAGTTTCTAATTTTCTCAACTGAAAATTCTTTTCATGGTCGAGTAGAAGTCAGATTTTCGCATTTCTGACGTTCTGGGTTGTCTTAGAATCTTTTTCTGGACAAAACCCATATCTCAGATTTTTCGCCGAAAATAACCCTTCAATAGGCTATTTTTAACTTTCTAGAAATCTTGTCAGAACATAGTCGAGTTCACAGTCAACAGACGAGTTTTTCAAAATGCAATACACTCAGCTCGAATACAAGACCAAATCGGTCCTTACTCATGACTTCATCGGGATAGTTGAGACGAATCTCCATAAGGTGCTACCAGAGGCAGTCCTAGATCCAGTCAAAATCAGAGATTCGATTATTCAGAATATTCAGCCGTCCGGGTTACTTGAGGCCAGTTCCATACCTATCTTTGCTCATTGTGTTGAGTTCGTGATGTCTTGTATTAAGCATTACAACTCTGCTACTCGTGAGATAGTGTCAGTAGATGGACGAGTTATTTGTAGTCTCAAGCCTCTGGATGTAGAAAGAAGTTTTGGTATCCCTCAGCACCCGAATAGTTTGGTTATTTCTATGGAGCAGTGCGAGCATGCATTCAATGCTGATGTGGACAAGTGCGAAAGCAAAATGTATCGATGGCTAAAGGTTAAGAACAACAAACAATGTGGGTTATCGGTAGTATAAGTAGATGAGCTTATGATTCTAATTACACCTTGAATCGTCTCAGTCATTCACATGCAAATGTTTTCTAGCCTTGGATGTATTACATCATTGGTCGCATCATATCTAGGCAGGAGCATTATGATTGGGCATCCTTCATCGGCGATGTTATCCACAAGCAAATCATTGGTTTCCTAGTTGCTCATGAGTTTCATTACTATGTGTTCTTACATCGTGTACTTGATCGCCTATCAGGGTCAATTCCGAGGGTCAAACACCGTTGGCATTCTAAGTGTTCAAAAAGTCTCACTATTATGATCAGCTTGAGTTCACTAAGGTTGAACACCACTTCAAGCGTGTTCACGAGGCTTTCCTGACTTATATAGTGAGAAATTTGGACCGGGAGTTGCATGTTCGTATCTTGGCAGTTGCTAGAGCAGCGATGGATGGTTGGGCAGACTGGTTCATTCAGTTCCCGACATACACTTATATCCGAGTATATGGATTTATAGGAAATCCAGCTATGCTTCCACGCTATCCTTCGGATAGAACAGTTTTTATGGAGTTCATGAGGCAGTTACATGATGTTCATCGTCATTTACGCCGCAAGCATAAACCAGCTGCCAATTTTCCTTTTCAATTTGGAATATATTGGTGCAAGACGGCAGTTGATGCCAAAGCTGCAGGACAGGAGCTGGAGAGGTATCATCTCAAGTATCTTGTTGAGGTACGTGCCTATGATTCAACATATACGCTCTCCTTGTCACAGATATCATGTTTCCTCATGGAAGACTATTAGCAAATTATGCGGATTTAATTTCAAGGTTCGGCAGACGAGGCTATAACCGCCTTCTCATAAATTTTGTATTTTAGTAAGATGGAGGGTTTATCGGGATGATGAGGAGGTAGTTCTTCGCTTTATAGAGCGTGTTGACACATACCACCGGCCAAGAATTGATTGGTATCACACGAATAAAGAAAGAGAGGTCATAGAGTTATCCAAAACAAGATTTTAAGAAGTTGACCAGAGGGTAAGGTGTCAGAAGTTGAGCCGCCAAGGGTGAATCTCTCACCTTCTCGCTTTAAACCTAAATAGAAGCTAAAGAGGAGAACCTCCCAAGAAAGTCATGCTAACACCCAAAGGCAAGAAGCCACATTGATACACACACATGGACCGCCTTTGTCACTCACAGAGCCTGCAGGCTGAAGTCCAGAGTCCCTGCCTCTGAGGTTCTCGCCTCAAGTTCCTACCACACCAGCTCGAGGCTACTCAGTCCCAATTCATCGACTGATTTAGACTCTCCCATCTCACAGCTCTGTTATTCACTCTCGCTGAGCTTCCTTCAAGGGTTAGTGGCACCCTTCCAGAGCATTTCAATGAGACCACTTCCTGGATTGAAACCTCAACCGAAGGAAGAGGAGGCAACATCCCATGTCCCACCATTCAGATTTTGGATCAGGCTTACCAGATGTGCCATACAAGAGATCAAGAACATGGTCCACGGAGAGGAATACCGACATGGAGATTGTCACTGAGACCTGCCATAATGCCCACAAGGAACAACTTGGATGAGTTGGAATCCAGACTTCAAGCAAGCTTATCATAGTCAACCCTGGTTGCAAGGTCACCACTCCTCAAAGTTGATCCCCACAAGCTGCTGCCATGCTGCCGATAGAATGTCGACATCTTGAGAAGACAGCCTCAAGGTTGAAATTAGATGTACTTCACAAGATATCATACCTTGTACACAAGTCAGATGTTACCGCCATACTCCCGCCGATGCTTGAGCCTCTAGCCGAACAGGGCCAGCTTAATCACTTGGTTGCATACGACAAGCATTTGGAGGAATGGGAGGAGTTCGTTGCTAGAGGCCATTCCATGTTTACAGAGCTATATCAGTTGGGTACAATGCACGAGAGCTCCTACCACATCTCCAAGATGAGGAGCTTAGACATGGCAGTACTAATAGACCGGGGATCATATTGCGATTGTCTCACCGAAAGGGCATATGAATCCTACCAGATGCAGAGGGATAAAAGAGGTTATTCACTTGAAACACAGCTATTTTCAAGGAAAAGATAGAGGAAACAATGGCACTGCATATCGAGAGTAGAGAGCACGTTGATTAGTGCACTCCGGTTTGTGAGAACCTTAGTGTCTCGCTTACCATGCCAGTATCAAATTGAGGGTGGTGCATATGTTGAGAGGCCATCAAGGAGAGCTCCAGTAATCACCATACTATATTGGGGAGACCATTGGCTGTAAGATTAATCAGCTTACAGTCATATCGGCATTGTTCGATGAAGCAACCGGGAGCAGAGGTGAACTTCAGTCCAAGATCACAGCTGGTGAGGACATGCTACGTAGACATAGCATACTTCGGCAGAGTATCAGAGCTCCAGACAGTGATGTAGTTAACAATCTCGTTGAGGGATTGGTTGCTCAAGATCACGATCAGTAGACTTCAGTTCCCACCTCTCAGGATAGACATTACACACAGAATTTAAACTTGGTGTTATCTTTTCAAGCTAACTCGCTGTCTCATCTCATGCATGTCTATTCTGGGATTAGCTTTATTCACTTGGAGTTGTATTTAGGGTTGACATTAACTGATGGTAGTGTTCCAATTAACTTGCTTTCAATAAGGACGTGCATGCTTGCACATTGTCCACATAGATTAAGGTTTTCAGTTAACTGATGGTAGCTTTCCAGTTAATTGTATAGTTTGCTTTATTAGGGTTTAGCAATAAATCTTGCATGCAATTCAAGACTGTAGTTGACTCAAGGTGATTCTAGGGTTCCCTACACCTTTTGATGTCTATAAATAAGAGCTTTTGCTCATTTGTACATAAATTTTGCGTTATAGCATACATGCTGTGCCCACCTTGCCTGTAGTATCGCTATTATTGTATCTGTTCACAAACTTTTGCACGAGAGAGAAATATATGTTGTGCCTACCTTGCCTGTAATATTGCTCGTTTTGTATCTGTTCATGAGTATTTACTATTATGATGAATTGTTATGCCACTTGGGTTTCATGCAATTATGATGGTGAATTCTTGCTTTAGTTAGATATAGTGGCTAGTTTGATTGTAGATTGTATGCATGTCTCACCTATGCAATTTATTGTCCTAGTTGGCTATCCTTCATGTTATGTGTTCAATAAACTCATTCAGATTGAGCTGATAGATGTGCCACCTTGCCTTCAAGTTGAGAATCTATATTTGGTTATCGTGTGATTTGTGTGAATAATAAAGTTATTCAGATTGAGCTGGTAGTTGTGCCACCTTGCCTTCAAGTTGAGAATTTGTACTTAGTTTATCGTGCGTTGTCGTTTCTAATAAGCCTATTCAGACAAGCAGATAGTTGTGCCACCTTGCCTTCATGTTGTGAGTCTGTATCCAGCTTATCGTCAGATAATCATCTCCGCTCTGTTTCCTCATGCTCTGAGTTCTTGAGGGGATTGGATAGTTAAGTTACTTAGTTTTGTGTGTTGTAGTTAAGTCTCGCGAAACCAAAAAATACTTAGCTGCAACGTATAGAGTTTTCTTGAAAGCCTTGTACCTCTTATAGGTGAGACAAAAAGACAAGATATAGTTTAGTTTATTTCCCTTTTCAAGTACTTTTGTCAAGCACAACAAGGGAGCTTCCCCTCCTAATTTGAAGAGCACTCATTGCGTAGTGTGCATAGCTGTCTGTACCAACTTGCACTCCAGAGGTGTTAGCTGTTACGCCAACAAGGACAAAACTGATCGTTTTGTGATTTTGACTGCACTAGCCTAATGAGGAAGTATTTTGAGCCAATCAAAATCAGTTTGAACCCTAATAGTCTAATTTTCTATTCTTAGAAAATTTTGCCAGTATCCATTTCGAAAGAAACCTTAAAAAACCCCAAAAAAGTTACTATTTTTGGAAAGTTTCTAAAAATAGCAATTTTCCTAAAAAGTAGGGATGAAAGACTGAGATTTGGGTTTTGTAGACTTGGTCGCTCTAAGCAGACCCAGATCTTCAGATTTTGAATTTTTTTAGTTTTTACCCCTCATGCAAGACATGTAAACCCCAATTTTGAACTTTTTTTGACAATTTTGACAAGACTTTTACTCATTTCTTCAAAATGCCTAAGTGTAGCAAAATATTTAATTTGGGGTACAACATAACATAAGTTTACGGTTCACACACAAGGTTTTCTATGAGTTCACAAGAGTTACTAGATATGCGTAAGTGCTCACAATTTTTAGAGACAATTTTGATGGTGGTATTGGATACTTGTGGGTGAGTGCTCACAATTATTAGAGACAATGGAAGCTTTGCAGCTTGGGGAAAGAGATAATCATTGAAACGAATTATAAGCCTCTTTAATACATGTGAAACAACAGCCATTTGAAGTGGGATTCCCTGTGACAGTTCTATCTTAATAACATGTATATAAAAGGAACTGCTATTCATATCGCAAACAGTGTTAATTATCTTTGATTCATGTAGATATGAGACTTCAAGCTAGCCCGAACAATATGACTGTTACCCTGATTTTGATAACATATTAGATAAAATAATTTTTGGTATCCTGGTTTCATTTAGTTTGTGATTCAATAAAAAAGGGATAAACCATAGCATAGGTTTTATTTTTTTTGCAATCACTCTAGGAAATGTAATGATGTTAATGTGTCATTATTGCTCAAGTAAGAATTTGAAGCACCCTCATATTGATTAAAAAGTTTTCAGAAATGTTTATCCTAACATAATTTTCATGCAATGATAATATCCACAAAAGTTTGGTAGAAGTTGCATGAAGGCTGTTTGCCTTGACATCATATTTGCCAAATATTTTTTGGGCATAAAATTCCTGCACCAACCATCTTCACGATTGAGGAATTCCTGGAGGGCCTCTTCCCCATCAAAAGCATATTTATTTTCTTATACACAACCAAATATATAATCAAGTCATGAATTCTATTTCTTTAGTTTGTAACCAAAACTGAAATTGCCATATAGATAAAATACAATGCCGGCTATTTTCTTGCTTGCATAATATTCAAGCTCATGCTGATGAGCAATTTATGGAAAAGAATAATGAGTATATGTGCATCACTCCCTTCAATTGGACCTCTCTACATAATGTTGTGAGATTGAGATGAGTGGTGGATGACAATGGCATTTTACGATTGTCATTGAACTATTTAATTAAGGCTTAATCTCAAGGTAAGATAAAATCTTACTCTTTCAAAACAAAATAGCAGGGTAACCCAGGGATGGGTCCCCTGTCCGAAATGACCTGTCCCTGCCCCTGGGACGTCCCTGGAACAAGGGGATGGTCCCTTGCCATTTCCTTTTTTTGAAAATCACCAGGAAACGTGCTGGAAACAGGGGGATGGGAGGGAGGAAAAAGGGGGACGACAGACCGTCCCGGGGACGGCTGGCCATCCCCTGCGTTTCCACTTGTTTAAAAAAAAAAACACATTTAAATTTAAAATAAATCCCTCAATTTGTGGCTTATGTGGCCCCCACCTTTTACGCTGCCCTTATATCAAACACCATGATTGGGACCTGCAAATGTTGTTGAATAAAGATTGAAGGCCTGTTGAGAATGATATAAAGAGTAGGGTATATGAGGTTTTCCTTTTTGTATGAATAAATGGTGCAACTGTGTTGTACCCAAACCAAATTTTTTGCTTCATCAAGGCATTTTGCATTAAAAAGTCTAAATCTTGCTAAAATGATGTCAAGTACAGTTTTGGGCAATATCAAGCATGGAGTTTTTGTCAATAGTTTGTCAGTCAAAGTCAGTTTTATTGATCAGAACCTGAAGCAGAGACTCAGAATGGAGCTTTTCACGATAGAGGAACATCTCACGATGGTGTTTCATGTTGCACATGATGATTTCAGTGATCGAAACAGAGTTTTCAGTGATCAATTTATGAAGATTTTTCAAAGGAAAAGCCAAAAAGTGCAAGTATAGCTCAGGGGCGCCCAACTTGTTGAAGGTTAAGATCTTGTTTAAAATGTTCAAGCATCCAGTCAATCTCTTCAGAATTAGTCTGGCTATCCGTTGAGCTATCCAGCTTAACTTTCCGAGACCCATAGCTCCGGCTATCAGCGACAGAAGTTGAAATCCCTAAATTTCCAGATGTGAGAAATTTGTCTTTTTCAAGCAAAAGCGTGCCTCTAGTTTGAGGGCGCCCATCTTAAAGAGGGGGTAAATCTTGGCATTTTCGATGACGGATATAGTCAATTTGTTCTCGACTAGTCTGCTTATCCAACGAAATATCAGGCGTAGTCATCCGAATCCCGGAATTCCGGCGGCAGTCGTCTGAAGATCGGCTTAAAATGGAGTTTTCACGTTTCTGAGCTTCTCCATTTGTTCCCAGTGCAAGTACAGGCCAGGGGCGCTGATTTAAAGGACCCTCCAAATGGTGAAATTTGCAGACAGAGTCTTCCTGACATCAGTAATACTCTAGGCTAACTCCGCGACGCACCATTTTGCTTGTCAATCCGACGTTCCAGGTGGTCGTGGCAGAGATTCTACCAAGCACGTAATTTCACGGGCGGACCAACAAACGATTTTCAGTGTATTTCCACAGTTCAGAGGCGCCTAGCCTTTAGGCCTGTCAGATGAGCTCGTTCGCGTTCGAAGTCTTCACGGCTATTGAGCGTAATCATTTTATCTATCCAACGAGCCTAGCCGTCAACCATCGGGATTTGGCAAACGCTCGTACGTGCGAGGTCTTTGGTGTAATACTGCAAAGTGATGATATCCGGAAAATGGCCAAGTCTGGAGCAGTAATTTTAATTAAAATACGCACTGGAGTTTTTGAGGTCTTAGAAGCAGTTTTCTTGCCTCGTCACCTCCAGAGACTTCTCTTGTAGGCCCTTCTGGCTGTCTGTTAAAACAGATAGTGCCTGAATCGGGTCATCCCAGCTCCCGATATCAGAGGTCAAAGTAGGGTACTTGGATGAAAGTTCGACTTTCGTCAAAATGGCATCAGTGCAACTAAGAGCCACGGGCGCTTTTACTTTTGAGGCCCTTAACACAGCTTTCAGATGTTGTGCGGTACCGTTGATTTGGTTTAACTCCAAAATAAGGCAAGGGATTGCTTTCCTCTGGCCTAAGAAAATCGCTCACCGCCGGTGCAGTCATTAGCGTCACTGGCAGTTTGAGAAATGGCTAAGTTTGAACTCGTGGTGAAACAATTTAATCAAAGGCTCTAATTTTTCAAGGTTATGCCTTTATTTTCGATTTTGCGGTGCAGAGTGTCTCCCCAGCGCATATTTCTTTCCCCTTGTTCAAGAGGGTTTTCTTCCTCGGCGAATCCTTCTCTGCATCAGTCTCGCGATCACCCTGCACATCCCGAAATCAGCGGTCGGTTACCGCGGATACAAGCCGCCGGCCATAAAATAGGGAGTAAAGTGAAGTATCTTGAGCAAATGGACACCTATGTCAAGAGATGACTTTCTTCGAATTTGAAGTCTAATGATGAATCTCAAAGCTTCATTCCAGATTGTCAACTAAAGTTCAAAATATTTAATATTTATTTTGCAATTTTAGCATTTAAAATGGCGATTTTCTATTTTTGGCGCCCTTGCTAATTGCATGATAATAAATATTTTATTATTTATTTAAATTTGAACTTCCACTCAGTGGCAGTGGAACTGAAAGGCAACCAATCAAAGGTCTTCTATTCTTGTCAGGGTTTTCAATTCTTGCAGTTACCAATTGATGCGAATTCTTTCTTATTTAAGTATGGCGCCATCTTCATTCATCCATCAAGCTTTGAGAAGTTCGTATTTTTCAAAGAGAAAATTTGATTTTATTGAGAGAAATTCATATCTTTAGAAGAAATCGAATTCTATCAATTTTCAAAGGCGTATTTCTCAAAGACGAATTTTATTAAGAGAAATTCGTGGTTCTATCAATTTTCAAAGGTGCACATCTTCAAAGCAAGTCCATTCATTCAAAGGAATTCGCAATTCATAACTTCAAAACAATTTGCAAAATTCCTCAATTCTCAAGGGCGTATTTATTCAATATTAATTGGCAAATTCCTTCAAAGTTTAAAGGCGAATTCTCAAACTCCAGATAAATTCGTATTTTCTCAAGACAAATTCAAAGGAAATTCGAATTTCTTCATAAAGGCACAAATTTCAAGAGAGGAAATTCGTGGTTTTTCAAAACAAGGCGAATTCTTCCAGTTCAAAGGCAAAATTCACATCAATTTCTAGGGGCGATTTTACCTAACAAATCTTTTTGCAGATCAAAATTCACAATTATCGGCAATCTGAAGAAATCTAAGGCGATTTTCATAGAAGAAGGCATCATAAAAACGTCTTTTTGCATCCTTTGATCTCAGATTTCTCACAAAATACAAATTGCATGTTCCTGAAATTGGCGAATTTGGCAAGTCTCAGTATCTGGATCATTCTCATATAATTTCCTCGAGTTAGAAACGTGCGTTTGATTTTTCACGAATTTTTAACTTCAGAACGTTCGTTCTTGAGTTACTAATTTTCTCAAGTGAAAATCTTTGTACAATCGAGTAGAAGTTGAATTTTCACTAATCTGACGTTCTGGGTTGTCTTAGAATTCTTTTCTGGACAAAACCCATATTTCGGATTTTTCGCTGAAAATAATTCTTCGAAAGGCTATTTTTTAACTC
>VDFB02206740.1:0-22615 GCA_007258455.2 Sequoia sempervirens | reverse complement strand
AGAGATTGAGTTCAACACTCTTTCTATATAAAATATGTCTAAGACTATAAGTAGATAAAGATATTGAAGACATGAAACTATCTTATGAACAATTTATTGAAGGTATAGTTCATGTGATAGTTGTTAGGAAATGTATTGTATGTAACATTTGAAAATATATTTAATTTATGTAGGGGGTTCACATGAAGGTCTGTCATCCTAAGAAAAAAATAAAAAAAGACAATTCAACACAATGGAACAAATCATTGTTTAGTCTTAAAATATTCAATGAATCTAGAATATAATTTTTTAAAATTAGAAAAGGACAATTCAATTTCATTTAAATCTTCATTAAAATAATGACATATGTGACATAAAGTGTCTTGTCCAATTGTATACAATTTTGAAATGATGCATGTCGATTAAAGTGTAGATATGTAAAAATTTCTTACTGAATTTGAAAAATACATTTCAATTGAGAGTAATATATAATTCATATAACAAGATATAAATCATTTATAACATTATTATATGTCAACCTTTTAATCAAACAGGGGAAATTTGTTTCAAATAACATTACTACAACACAAAAAATCTATTGATAGTAGTTTTCTCAACTACTAATCTATTAATATGTTTAATGTTTGTATCCATAAAAAAATATAATGTAAGGCTCATCAATTAAAAAATTAAAATGAAATAAATTATTGTTGTTCTGATTATGATAGAACTAGAAGGGCCAGTACCCATTACAAAGCATCCATCGAGGCAAAAGAGAGGAGGCTCCCAAAAAAAGAGAAACCTCTAAAAGCAAGACTCGCGAGGAGTGATGCAGGATAGGACCAATAACAACCAAATATTTTGACCAGAGCAAGGAAGCAGTTGTAGAACAACTACAAAGAAAAGGAACTGTAGCAACAAAAGACCAGCCCAGAACATAGTTGGGAAGGAAAAACCAAATTTACACCTAGGAGACTAAACCAGAGAACACCTCCCTACAACAGGGAAAAACTAGCACCATCCAAAATCTAAAAATGTTGAACTAAGGTCTACAACCAAAATGTAGCAACTCGAGAATTTCTAGCACCGAACAAAAAATAGGCCAAAGGGAAAGGGAGATCCCTTTACCCAAACACACCCATCTTATCCACAAACCCCAATACCCCCACCAAAGGAGCACAAATAGAGACCAACTATCGAGAAACAAAAACATCAACGGTAGTAGCAAAGGAACCAACTCAAAAAAATCCACCCAATAGTAGAGGAAGGTAACACCAACAATAACCTAGCTTAGAAAACACAATACTTCTAAGAAAGAAAAGAACCGATAGAAGCCAACATCCAAAATTGGTAGAAGCTAGCAGCTTGATAAAACCAATAGTCCATGTGATCAAGTGAAAAGATAGTTCCAGAAATGAGCAGCAACACTAAACATGCAAGAAACCAACTAACACCTAACACCTCAAGATGGGGAAAAAAACATTGAACTTACAAGATAGATGGAAAGATTATACCTTGCTAAGTTGCTCCTTTGGTTGGCCCTTGATTTTTGAAGTTTTGTATGCTCCACTTGATGGCAAAAGATGTACAAATATGATGCAAGATGGATGAGAACTAGATGAGAATGTTATGGGGAATGCAAAGTGTAAAGATATGGCTAAGTATGGCTCAAATGAAAATTTTACAAGAGTTTGGGTATGGGATTTTAAAAGTTCCTAAATAGAGAAAGAGAGGGGTATTTATAGGGGAAGTTAGATTCTCTCACAATTCAATGGACAGGAGTCAAACCAACAGGAGGACCAAGATGAAGGGGCTATGGCGGGTTAGGAGCCTCACAAGACCTCACATCTTGGCATGGAATATAGGATAAGCAGAAATGGTGATGTACATTATAAGTGCAGGAAAGGAGATTTTGTTGATGTGGAGGGACAGAGTGCAACACAGAGTACCTTGGGGATGAGAGATTTCCTCGAAAGGAGATTCTTGTTTCCAAGTGGGAATGAAGTGACTTGCAGGAGGTGCAGAATTCCTCAAAAGAATCCCTCATAGGAAAGGAGAGTAACTGGAGAGTAAATGTAGATTAAAATTCCACATGCCTGAACTACCATGGACAGAACAAAGGTTCAAAAACGCATCCCGTGACTTGATAAACCCAGAAGTCAAAGATTCTGAGAGGTACATGGGAGAGAGGAGATTCTAGGAGGGAATACAAATATGAATTCTACAAAATTCCATGGGAAATAAGTCAATGGTAAAAGAAAATGAAAGGTTGACTAAAGGGCATGTGAAGATGTGGCTGTAGCTTTGATTGGAGTTGTCACCAAACACACAGTTAGGAGGGATTGTGAAGATTGAAATGAGTACAAAATGCTTAGGAGGATGCAGCATTGAAATGCTTGATTAAGGTGCTCCCCATCTATCCCTCATCATCTAATCCTCCTATATAATTCTAGAGGGTTATGATAATGTGACAATGAGAGAGAAAAAGAGGAATTAAAAATTGGCTTAAATTCAAAGAGGCCACATGGCTAAATTAAATAAAGTGATGTATTTATTTAATTTAGAGAGGAAAGAAGTAAAAGGTAAAAGTATTTAATTATTGAATTGAATACTTTAGGAACCTTATACAAATGATGAAATATTAATTAAATGAATGATTTAATTAATATTGGCGAAGAGGATGAAATAGACGAGTAAAGGGATGAGTAAGGAGACAAGTTTGACCATGTGGAAGTGGTCAAATTTGGATGCCTACAATCCCAACCAAAGGAGGCATGAAAAGGAACCTGATACCATCAACTCTCCACCATGATGGGAGAAAAGAACTCTAAGCAAGGATCCAAATACACCTTACAATCACTCCACCATTCCAAAATAATAAAGAAACTGCAAAATAGAAAAAAAGCCAAGAAAAAGCTCCATAATAGCACCATCAAACCCTTCCAGCCAACCAAATCTCCACCTCGATAGTAGAGAGCTCTAACTCAATAGGAGAAGCCAGAAAGGGGTCAACATAAGAAGGTCATTACTTTCAACCAAATCCCCCAAATCCACCTTTAAAGGAAAGAACTTCACCTCAAAAGGAGCCAAAAACAAGGGGACCAAGAAGAAAGTAAGAAAAGAAGGGGAAACACCAATACCCTTTAACTTCCAAATAACCTGGGAAGCCTGAAATAGGAAAGCTTTCAAGACAACCCCACCAACTATAGACCAGTCTGCTCCATAACAACAATAGAACCCCACTTCCCCTATAGAAGACAAGGGAAGTCCATGCCACCCCTGAGACTCAGCCAGTCAGCACCCACCAAGAGAAACAAAAAAATACCTCTGGATGACCAAAAGGTAGGACAAAAAAAAAACCTTTTGAAGAAACCCCTAGTGAACATCTAAGGCCCAAACCCATCTTGAACATATTAGAGGAAGAAGACACCCTCCCCAAACATACCCAAAATGAAGACCCAAAAAGAAGAACAAAGATCAAAACTCCAAAGTCCTCAACAACAAGGAGGAACACAAAAGGCTATGAGGAATGTCAAAACATGGAAGAAGGAAGATTCGTCTTCCAAAAAACACCCACAGTAGCAAAAAGAAACAAACAATGCAATCCATTTTCTTGGCCATAGCACAACCAAAAAGAATATTTGAATGAACCCACAAGAGAATCCATGGTTCCACTCAAGTGAAAACAGACCAAAAAATGATTTTGATCCACCAGAGGCTTCCTTCCATAGGAGGTGAAGCAAAAAATTGTGCACTCCACAACAGTGGAAAACAGTCCATGGAAGGAAGAAATGACCACCACAACCTAGACCTGGATAGGGCTTAGGGAAAGACCCAAACCCAAAATGCCAGTCACACCAACGTCCTCAAAAATAGGGTCACCAAAGAGCAATCCAGAACCACAACAAAAACTAGAACCCTCTAGAGAAGAGTAGCAAGGGAGAGCCCCAGGCAGGCCAAAGCACCAAATGACCACCTAGGAGCATTGAAACAAACAAAAATTTATCGATGAATGAAGAGGAATGGCTAACTATATAGTTTGTCTTGTCATTGATGTCACCATGCTATACAGGTTATGACTGCAAGACTAAGTTAGTGCTTGATCCAGTATTTTGGTTTGGTATCTGAACCGGTATACAAGCTACACCCTCTAATATTTTGGTATGTAATCCTTTGTGGTTGACAGTTAATGCTTGTAGTTTTTGGAAATAGTTTATGGGTGTTGAAAGCATGTATGTTTGGAATCTCTCATGCTTTGGTGCTCATATGGTGTATCAACATTATTTTGTTGAATACTTTTTGTAATTAAGTGTATTTCTAGCCAACTTCATGAATAATTATGATATAGTGAATCATTTTTTTTATGTGGATATATGTGTGACCTATCTTAGGTCTATTCCAACATGATATAGTGTGCTACACATTTTTATCTATTGGTTGGAGATATTTTGTAAATGCTTGAGGTCGAAAGTTGATGTTTTTGATAAACATGGATTGCACCCAATTAGGCTAACCTAATTGATGCCTGTGGATGGATCGAGTATATTTGTTGGGTATTTTTGAGGATTATGGAAGATGAGAAAAAGTAAGAGCGAGGAATGATATTGATGTGAATGTGAAGAAGTGCAAAAATGATGAAGTGTGTTAAGTCAGTCTATTGAACATCACTGGAATTGTATCAACACTTGTTAGGTGCACTCTCATCAGTTCATTTTGGATGTGAAACCAAATTTTTTTTTGTAATCTTTTTGTAGGAAGTGAGACTCCTTGTGTAAGTAGTGAGCTTTTGTATCCAGACAATGAGTCCTATTCTGGGCAGTGAGCCCTCGGTAGTGAGCCTCTTGTATTTGGTTTTGTTATCACTGTATATTGTGAGTTAATCCTCACTGTGGTTTTTCCCTTATTGGGTTTTCCACGTAAAATCTGGTGTTCATTGTGTTAATTTTTCTTTTTTTATCTATATTTCATGTTCATACTTAATAACAGAACAGTGTGATTGTAAAGTTGATAAGTTTTGAAGTTTTTTGTTTGAATTTGGTGACAACTAATTCACCCCCGCTCTCAGTTGTCCTGTACCTTTTTGACAATTGGTATCAGAGATTTGGTTCCTTGGTGTAGAGCTTAACTGCTTGAGGAAGATCCTAAAACTTGATCAAATGGATGATAAAGAAGAACTCTAGACTACACTTGAAGATCTTGATAAGATAGAAAATGAAAATAGAAACTTTAAAGAAAATCTAGATGAGCCTAATGAATGTATCTAGAAACTGAAAGAACAATTGAAGAAATTCAAGGAAACACATAGAGAAGTGAGTGAGCAGTAGAAACAAGAGATCATCGAATTGAAAGTGCTTGTACAAGAGAAAAAGAGAATTGAAAAATGTTTGAATACAATGGTGTAGAACAAGTCTAATGAATGCACTAGACTTGAACAAGAGGTAGTAAACTTGAAAGTATAATTAGAGAAGGAAAAACTCTATGAGAAAAATTCTAGATGTAGCTTCAACAAGATTGAAGAACTACTTATAGGACAAAAATAAAATAAAGATAAAGGTGGCCTAGGAAATGATATCAGTGAAAGTTCTAAGACTATACAGAATAAAGTAAGCAATCAAAAGACTCAAGACAAAGGGAAGCAGAAAATAAATTCACAAAATTTTGCAAAGAGACCACCTGTGAGACAGCCTAATGCACAAAAATATTCCTCTTTTAATGGTTTCTTTTTTTCATGCAACAAATTTGGTCGCGAGGCAACAGAATGTAGGAGTAGGATGAATCAGTTTCCTAGTTCTTTCTCTAGACAATGTTTCTCATGCAAGAAATTTGGACATAAAGCCATTGAATGCAAATCTCAGGTAAGAATTATTAGTCAAGTGATGATGAATAGGTTTAATGGTGGCAGGATGAATCTATTTTTTAATGGCTACTACTATACCTGTAACAAATTTGGACACAAAGAAAATCAATGTAGATCGAGAAGTAATGGAGGTTAGACTAATCAGAAAAGTGTTGTCTGCTATAATTGTAACAAACCTAGACATATCTCAATATTTTATAGAAGTAAGAAGGGAAATTAGTCTACTCCGGTAGAGAAGAACGAGCCAGTGAAGATTGATAAAGAAGAGGTGAAGCATGAGATGAATAATTATATATGGAGGAAAAAAGAAGAATGTGAAACTGCTAATGTGTTTGTGCCCTCATCCGGTACAGAAAATTCCTCTGGGAATGAAATCTTGCATGGTCTTAGGGGGAGCATTATCAAAAAACTATAAAAAGCCCCTAGATGAATGTCATGTCAAAGGTTGGCATGAGGATGTGTTGTGATGAATGAATAAATAGATGTTTTGGAAAAGAAACCGGAATAAAACATGTTGGCGTGCTAATTTGTGGATCGAATTAGGGTTTTTTGTGTTGAGAAGAATGGTTTTAGCAGCTTTTTGAAGTTTTCCACATTTAATGTGAATTAGGGAAAACAGATGGTGTATAAGGTAAACTTCGTAAGTCTTTTTTATCACTTGAGCAATTCAAGAGTTTGAAAGGAGTCTTGGAGTGATCTCGAAGTGATCTGAAGCAATTTTGAGGTAATTTGAATGAATTATTATAGATACTCAGGAATTATTTCTTAGTTTACAAAGGGGAAGAAGGGAAAAGGATGGAGTTTTGACTGAAAATTAATGAATTCAAGAAAAGATGAGCATGACAATGGACAGAAGATCGAGTGGCGACATTCCACTGAAGTTGAAAGGAGTTGAATTGGAAGAATTTGATCAAAGAAAGATGAAGGAAATGGAACTAGGGCTGAAGAAAAATGAGTTACAGAGCATAAAAACCCTAGGTATGGATTAATGGGGAGAATTTCCATGGTTTGTAGATAAAGAATTCATCTTGTTCTTATTGAGTTGATTCAAGAGCAACAGTATTATGTTGGACAAACCCTACCTGATCATGAAGGAAGTGATCGAAGCAATTACTGGCTTATGTAGTGTCGGGGATCTCCATAGGAAGAAAACCGTGAAATACAAAGATGTGGAGGAACTTACTGTCATTGATAAAGACCCTCGAGCTCTATTGATAAACACTCTTGAGGATTCCACTATAAGGTATGTTGTGTACTGTCGAACCCCAATCCTAATACCTGCAAAACAACATGAACAAAAACATTAGAAGATGAAATGCAAGCAAGAACAAGGATTCCCCATGAAATCCATTAGCAAATTTTAAAATAGGAAAGAATAATGAAGAACACAAATGAAATAGATTAAAATCCTATCCAAACAAGTAAACTCTTGATCCCATGGGCGAATTGGTGCCAATTTGATGTGAAAATTGGCCCTTTCCCAGCTCCTATGATGCAAGATTTATGTGTGATGAAGAGTGATCCACTTTGTTGATTCTTGATGAGTGCTCCAATAGAAAAATGTGCATAACCTAGCTATGAACTCAATGATAATGGATGAAAATTGCTTAATGATTTGAGCATGGTAACTTTACTCAAATTGTGGATGATCGAATAAGGAGATTAGCCTCTTATTTATAGATGAGATTGATGGATGAATGTCCAAAATAGAGCAATGTGGGACTAAGAATTAGCCAATGGAAAAGTGCCACTTCTCAACTTATGAGTGGATGGAGGATGTGCAAGTTTTGAGGATTGTGCCAATAAATGCATATATTTGAATTTTGAATTTGTTGAAATGACATGCAAGAGGGAAGGAAGAATGCATTGAATGCCACTTGGCTCAAGGAAAAGGACATGTAAGAGAGAGTAGATACTTGTTGGAAGGACTCATCCCACTTGGATTTTGAATTCGAACTTGGGAAATATTCCTTAAAAGATGCCTTGTTGAAGGAAAATAGAGATTTAATAAATCAATTCAATCTATTTTCATGTGCAAGTGGTAAAAGATGGAGGATGGTACATGAGGAGAGATTAAATTAATCCAGGTTAATTAATTTAATGAAGGGGTTAAATGATGTGACCTATTTGACTTAAATTTGTGGATTTATTTAAAATCAAATATATGGAAGAATATGATAAAGGATTAATTAAATAAGGATTTGATTTATTTAATTAAAAGAGATGATGTTAGATTAAACTAAATAAGGTTTTAATTTATTTAATTTATAGATAGACTTTAGAGATTTAATCAAATAAAATTAATTATTTAATTAAATAGGATAATTAGATCAAAATGGTTAATTTAATTATTGAGAAAGAATGACTTAATTAGATAACCGATTTATTTAATTAAGAGAGGAATATTGATGAATTTAATCAGATAAAGGTATTTGATTAAATGGTTAGACTGAAGGATGATTCAGGACGAAACGATGTTAGTGGTGAGGATCAGATGTCCAATGTCAATCAGTACATTTTACATGTCTACATGTACGACATTTCTTATAAAATCTATTTCAGAAATCGTGAAGGTTCGACTTCGGCTATTGTTGTATATCTTGCACACATGATGGTTAAGGAAAACAAGCAGTTTGATTTGTGTAACCTATTACTTGAAAACCTAACTGAGGATTTCTGAATGTCATTGGTTGAGGATCATCCTTTTTGGTTTGGATCTTTGTTCATGCGTTTGACTTTTTAATTTTTGAACTCGCTACCAGGAAGAGAAAATGTTGAGTGGAAATCTGGTATTCCTATTGGAAAACAAGAACTTACAGATACTTGGAATCATTGGCAGATAATGTAAGTGTTTACAGAACATACTTCACATCCCTAAAGACAAATTTGTGCTTCAGTATGTCAATACCTAGTCATTCTGAAGTGGGTTCATCCTATGGCAAGAAAGAATTGGAAGTTACATTGGTGAGTCCCCTCTGGAACCTAAAAAGAAGAAAACTATCATAACAAATGTCTCAGAAGAAAAAAAGAATGAAGAATAATTTCTATCTGGATCTGGCTCCTTTGATCCAGAGGATATACGAATGATGCTAGACAAGGGTGAAATGAAGAAGATTGGTGAAATGTTGAATGCATGCTCTCCAATTGAGAAACTTCAAATTGATAATGTATTGGTTGACTATTTTCTCAATAGGGGTATTTTAGTTTCAGATGTATCAAATTCTTTGCTAGATAATCTAGTAGAAATTATTGAAGAGAGAACATTGTTGGAAGGACCCTAAGGTCATAAGTTTAATGCTATGATTGAGAGAAGATGTACCTAAGGAAAACAAGTGTTATCTGAACATATTAATGAGACAAAAGAATGCATCAAAGAAATATCTTTCATCTACAGGTATTGTCTCTGGTGGCCAGCAGTTGTTGACAATTTCAGAAGTAGAATTGAATCCATTGAATCTGAGATGAACGGTATTGGAAATAAATTTGATTTCTTCATGTTGGTTTAAATAAATTCTTGTACCTAGTTCATTCATTACTAGGAGACTTATTTACACATGTTAAGTTTACTTAGGTCCTAGGAAGGAATCTTTCTAGAAGGCGTTAGTTGTCATTAGTTGTTATCTTATCTTTTGACAACTACTACATGAACCTAGGTAAGTGTGATTAGTTGTCTCATGTCATATGATTAAGACACTTGTCATAATCCTATGACATCTTGCATCTCACCTTGGCTATATAACCAAGGGGTCTCTCATTGTAAAATCAATCATAACAATCATCTCATATCATTGACATTGAATACAATTTATTATTGTCATATTCATCTCTCTCTTTTGTGCTTTCCATTTGGTCTCAAGATCTTGGCATCCATAGCCAATTATAACATGGTATCAGAGCGGGTTGGGTGTCATTGGAGAGTCTTTTTCTGAAGAGAGATAGCAAATTTGGGGGTGTTCCATTTTTGGCTCTTTATTGCAGGTTCAAATCAGAGCTTGTTGGTGCAAAATTGAGCTCACCATTGCATCCAGAAGGTTTGAGAAAGCCGATTTTTCCTTTTGTTTGGTCCAAATCAGACATATGAGGCCAAATCTATGAAGGTTTGAAGTTGAAGTGTGGTTGCCAGATCGAGAAGGTAGCTGCATTTTTGGAGCATTTTGGGTCAAATCTGACCCTACCATTGCATTCAGAAGGGCCAAAAACCCTAAGATTGACTACCAAATTGTCCAAAATGGAGCAGTTGTCCAGTGAGGCAAAAAGAAATTTCCCAAGGAGCTGTACGGCCCCCAGATAGCCATAAATACCAGGTCGTACGATTTATTTTTCAAAAATTTCTAAAAAAATTTTTAGTCCAGTTGGCATTTTATTTTTGTAAATTTTTTTCAAAATAAAAATCAAATTATATAAGGTCGATTGATTTTTCTTTGAAAATATTTCTATTAAAAAATCAAAAGTTTGTTTTTAATTTTCTACAGAGTATAGGGTACAGTTCGCAGACTATACCCTATCCCCTCGTCATACCTAGGAGCTCCACATGGGCACTGGGCCCCGCCATCCGCGAACCTCACCAATCATCACCGACATTTATCGAATCTAGCTAGGTATTCATCGGCGGCCAATAGTCTTGAAAAATTTAGTAAAACCAATAACTGGTGGGCACTTCAAATCAAATAAATTTGACAATTTTTAGATTCCCCAGCGAATATCCCGATTAGTAAAAGCATATTCCGTCATTGGCACCAGCAAGAATATTCCATCAAACAAGAAGAATATTCTGGCACATGATCGATGGCAACTTTGATGGGTTGAAGGCCATCAAATTTAACACAGTAGTTTGCTAACGTCAGCAATACGTCAATATGCTCAAATTTTTTTCCCCCCTTTCATTTGCATTTTGGTTTTGGTAGTCCGACTTCAGAAGGCCATATCTTGCTCATTTTGACTCCTTTTTTTGAACAATTTTTTTTTTATTTTGGCTAATTTTTCATGATCTACATAGTGGTGTAATCATTTTTTGGTTTTGGTGCCTGGTTTTTCCAAAATTTTCAAATTCTCACATGTGTTGCTACTTTTTCCTCATTTTGAGAACTTCGGGAGCTCATATCTTGCTCCTACGGTAACATTTTTGGGTGCATTTTTTTTTAAAGTGCATGAATTTTTGTGTAATTCTTAGTGGTATGATTAGATTGATTTCATTTTGTACCAAAAATTGTACTTGATTCTATGGTCTATTTTGGGCATTTGCATGTACCAAGATCAAAGACCACTTCATTATTTTTGGCAAGTGGTAACTGTAAACGCACTAAATATAAAGTGCCAAATCAGATATTGCTTGGGGGGGGTTTCTTGATTGAGTGATTTGGGGGGGGTAATCTTGCAGTTATTGTTTGCATTCTTTTCCTTGATTTGTGTTCTTGCAATGGGGAAATCTCAAATTGAACTCCTAACTCCACATAATTATGCTATATGGAGATAATCAGTATGGCAATATCTCATGATGAAAGGTCTAATATTTCATCTAAAGGACACAATTCCAAAACCTACTGATGCTAAAGAATTGGAAAGATGGGAGATTGATTGTGAGAAAACACTTGGATGCATATTTTCATTAGTCTCATTTGATTTACAATTTCATATTGAATCATGCAATACACCTAAAGAGGCATGGGAGACTTTTGAAAAATTGTATGGTAAAAAAGATAAGATTAGAGTTTATCAGATTGATAATGATTTGATGAATCTTGATCCTAAAATTTTTGACCACATCCAAGACTACATCTCCAAAATCAAGCAACTAAGAACACAATTGAAGGAATGCAACATTGAAAAAGAGGATTTACAATTAATTCTAAATGTGTTATCCAAGATTGGTCCTGAGTATTTAGTATTTGTTTCTAACTTTCATACCCATCGAATTTCTATGGGAGCATCATATGTTGATCCTAAGTTTGATGACTTTGCAAATCTCCTAATCCAAGAGGAATCTAAGTTAATAACATGGTTCTAATCAAGTCTTCCAAGTCACGAGCATTGGTGGCAAGTGAGTCTAAGGTACACAAAGAATCAGGGAATCTTGATAAGAAGCAAAAGAAGAAAAAGAACAAGCCACATAAAGAATCAAAATCCTCAAAAGGAGAATCATCTAAGAAGGAGAGGCCTTTTTGTGCATATTGCAAGAAGGATGGACATGAAGAACACTATTGTTATAAGAAGGATATTGATGAGTTGAAAAATCTTCTCAAAAGGAATCACATTGATTTTCCTTCTAGAATGTATGAATCTTCTTCTCCTTCTACTTCAAAACAGTCTAAAAAGGAAAAAGGTCAAGCATCTACATCAGGATATAAAGGACAAGCTCTTTGTGCTCTTTTAGGTCCAAGATCAGGGAGATGGCTTCTAGATTCAGGAGCATCTCATCATATGGCATCTTCACATACTATCTTCTCTTCATTTCAGCCTTGTAATATGTCTCCTATCTTGATGGGAAACAATACATACATGAGTGCAATAGGGAAGGGATCTATTAGTTTTGGGGAGAACACTTTTCAGGATGTCTTGTGTGTTCCTCATTTGACGAACAATCTTCTTTCCATATATCATATTACACATGGTGGAGATGGGAGAACTGTGGAGTTCACACCTAATTTTTTCATCATTCAAGACTTGGAGACTCAAGAGATAATTGCTACTAGGGTGGTTGATTATTCATCTCAGTTGTATACCTTTGCACAGTTTGCTTCTGATGGTGACATTGTTCCTTCGATTGTTGATCACATGAACCATGATTCAGGGGAGACATTTGGCTTTTTGAACTAGGGAGTTCTCACATCAGATCCAGTACTTGATCCATACATTGCATCTCCTCCATCTACAGTTACAATTGATGATGCTTATGATTCCACAATTTGGGTTCCTTGTGATTCAATGCAACATGATATACATAGTCTTCTAGATATGACTACTTTGGATGACTTCTTGATAGGTATTTCAGGTTTTTGGAGTCTCATCTTGCAGATTTGGAGGACACTATTGATGGCATTCATCTTCTCTTTGATGAAGATGCTCCTTCTTCAGTTGTTGTGAGGGAACACTTTGACCCTCTTGTTCATTCTCTACGTGATCATTCTTTGTAGTTTAGTGTGAGTGTGGATAATTTTGGACAACATTTGGAGGAGGATTCTTTGTCTTTAGAGGGGATATCCTTGTCTTTGGATCATGTTCTACATTCATCTCTACTAGATGTTGGATTGTCCTCTTCATCAGTGTGTCCTAGAATGCTTGTTTGGATTGTGTCAGCTTTCGACATCGACATGGAGACACTTGAGCATGCTTCAGAGACACCATCATACATCATCCATATTCTTGACATCCTGCATACATCCATGGTTTTGTTTCTTCCTAAGGGGAGGAATGTTGTTCTGAAAGATTGGATCATCTTCAGCATTTAATGTCAAGCTTCTACCATCATTGCAAGAGACTCAACATTGTTGGTGTAATTAACTATTTAATTACATCTTCATAAGTTTACTTAGGCAATCTTTAATTCCTAAGTTATAGGATCTTATCTTTATCTTATCGAGCTATCTTGTTGCTCAAGATAAGATTTGGTTGTTGCATCTTGCTTTTATAAGCAAGCCTCATCTTGTACATTTGTATCAATTAATCGTGAATCAATCTAGCATATTGATAGCAAGCATTCTTGCCATTATCTCTCTCTTGTGGAAGTATTTTAGTCTAGCAACAGATTCCTGGTTTTCTAACATGGTATCAGAGCTTCCAGGGTTGCGGACTCCTCGGATCTGAGGGTTTTAGTTTTTGGCTTGAAGATTTTTGCTAGGTGCAGATTGGGGTTTCAATAACCTCACGGTTGAGTTCAGAAAGCTCTGCAGACGAATTTTGACTATAAATTCGCCTATATTGGGTAAAGTTGTTTTTGAAGCAATTTTTTTTTTGCTGGAACAGTGTCCCAAGCTGTATGATTTTTCTATTTTCGCAAAAAAATATTTTGTGTAAATATTTTCTGCGATTTGCTTTTGATAATTTTGGGGCAAAATTATTGTATTCGAGCAACAATATTATATTAGGGTTTCTATTAAAATTTGAGTGGCATATATTGTGGAATATTTTACTGGTCATTGTACAAAAATCTGCAGAGCATGGTCAGATTGGCATATTCTAAGCACCACATTGACCGATCATTCATTTTGCCATCAGTGTTGATCCCGTCCTTCATCACCAGTTAAAGTACATCGTCCGGCGGGTACATCACATTTCCAGTGGTCTCATCAGAACCAAGCCACGGGTTCTTCCGTAGTTTGACTTGCATCAGGGTTCTGTCCACGTGCATCTACCTGACAAGGGTTCATCATCATACTTCATGTTGGAGCTGGTCATAGCTTCATCGATCAGCGGATAGGGGGTTTCCATCGGCCCTATTGGTCAGTGCATGGTCAGCGGCATATCCATATCTGCTATCAAGGAGTACTTTGTAGATTGAAGTCACAATCTCTGTTGGATCTGTTAGATCTGACATCGCAGGGGTACACCAGTTGCATCAAATTTTTGGTTGTCGACATCCACTGTCCGTGGTTCTTCTGCACCATTGGCACATCGGCGTACAGGGGTACTCGTTGCTATTAGATTTGGTGTCATCTAGAACTTTTATTGGCTTCAAATCTGTCAACGGATACAATCATCTCCATAGTGGTGGCCAGATCATTGTCCCTTAATCATCCTCTGTCTGTCCTGCACGTTAGATTATAGTACACATCTCGGGTATGGTGCAAGATAAATGCATTTGTTTATCTAGGCTATTGAAATTTTTGTAAACCTTATTTATTTGCAAAAGGTCGGCCACTCGGCCCCATTCAATGGCGGTATTTTATTTTTTGCATTTGTAATACCAGCGGTCACATTGGTGACCTAAGGCTAGCGCCCAGGTGCCAGAATTTTGACCCGTTTTAGCCTTGTAATTGCCCCAAGTGCCTATTTATAGGCCTTTTTTTCATTTTTCCATAACTTGCACATACGGAGGCCATTTTTCAGAAACAAAATATCGTCGGAAAGGTGAAGACCTGAATATTTCAGTGGTGCAGATATTTTGCAAAGTTTTTGCAGTTTTGTGCCTCTTTTTCCAGGTTGAAGCCCGATCATCATTTTCTGCTTTCGAGCTCACATCTTTGTGCTCCAATCTCTGGTTTTCTCCAAATTTTCTGCATTTGAAAGGTATTCAGGAGTACTTCAGATTTAATCATGCATTTTTTGTAGATTTGTTTCCAGATTTTCATTTTTTCAGTTTGTAGCTGATTTGATATTTTGGGACACACTATTATAAATTTGCAAAAAAAGTGTAATCTTGTTGGACAAAGGAGTTGATTTCTAGTATTGTGAGGGAAATTTGTTGCTATCCTCTTGTAATATCTCATTGTATCATGGATTTTCCAAAAATTGTACTTCTAACTCCATATAACTATCATGAGTGGAAATCTCAAATGGAGTTGTTATTGTTAAAATCAAAGTTGCAACGAATTACATTTGGTCAAGATCCAGAACCACAGGGAGCAAAAGAGAAAAGAAAATGGTTTGATAGAAGGGATGAAGCTCTTGGTAATCTTCTTCTATCAATTTCTCCAGATCTTAGATATCATGTTGCATCTTGCACACATCCTCATGACGTTTGGACTACTTTGGAGAGTCTCTTTGGTAAGCCAGACAAGCTAAGGAAATTTAAGTTGGAAAATGAACTGATGGGTCTTAATCCTTCAGATTTTGACAGTATCCAAGACTTTTTCTCTAAACTCAACTCTCTCAGATTGCAGTTATCAAAATGTGGGGTTGTTAAAGAGGATGAACAAATGATACTTTCTATTCTTGCTAAGCTTGGTTCTTCATATTCTGTGTTTGTCTCTACTTTCTATGCTACAATGGATGCTCTTGGCAATACATATAAAATGCCTTCTCTTGATGAATTTGCTACACAGCTCACAAGGGAACAAGCAAAGTTGATGCACATGGGTACATTGAAGTCTTCAACATCTCAAGCTCTTATTGCAAATGATACAAAGGCTTCAAGTGGCAAAGGAAAGAAGCACAAAAAGGAAACCAAGTCAAATGAGCAAGGTAAAGATTCTCCTTCACATGGCACTCCTGAGTCCTCATCCTCTTCAAAAGAGGAATCATCAAAAAAGAAGAAGTCCAAATGTGCATATTGCAAAAGGTTAGGACATGATGAGCATAGATGTTATAATAAGAAGATTGATGAACTCACCCACCTTCTTCAAAAGAATAACATTCAGCTGCCCTCATCAGTGTCTTCTACTTCTTCTTCACCATCACATTCGGCAGCTCCATCATCATCACAGTCAGAGAACACAACATCCACTTCTGGGCTACATATGAAAGGGCATGCACTCTTGGCCTCTACAGGTCCTAATTCTCAAGGATGGCTTCTTGATTCAGGGGCATCTCATCATATGGCATCTTCACAGGAAATGTTCTCTTCTTTTGAGCCTTGTAATTCACCTCACATTCTGATGGGTAACAATACATTCATGAAGGTAAGTGGGAAGGGTTCTATTGGTATTGGGGAAGGGACTTTCAATGATGTTCTTTGTGTTCCTTCTTTGACCACTAATCTTCTTTCTATTTATCAAATTACTCATGGGGGTCAAGGTAAAACATGCTTCTTGGTTGAGTTTGACCATGATCATGTTGTGGCTCATTCAAGCTTGGAGGCTCCTACTCAGTTTTCAGAGGCATACATGTTGAGCATTCATTCTTCCTCTTTTCAGTTGGATATGGAGTGGCTTCTTCATCAGCTTATGGATTTGTTTCTTCCTAAGGGGAGATGTGTTGCTTGCAGACATTGGGTCATCTTTTGTTTTCAGGCATTCTTCATTGGCTTTGGAGCTTCTTCAGCATGCAGGGGATATCTTATCTCATTACTTCCCTCTTATGGGGGGGTAATTTATTGTATATTCATGATGGATGTAGTCCTTGGGGGGTATCATTGAGTCCTCCATACATCATGTTTACATTCGTCATGCTTTTTTTCTTGTTTTCTCTCTTTTGGAGAGGGGTTTTCTTCCCACTGGGTTTTCCCCTTTTCTCTGCTTTATGAGAGATTGCATTTCATTTGCATCTGTAAATGGGTACCTAACATGGCCTAGTTGCCGGGACCCATAGTAGTTTGCATTATAATCTTCTCCCTAAGTTGCACTTATGGGGGGGTGTTGGTGTAATTAACTATTTAATTACATCTTCATAAGTTTACTTAGGCAATCTTTAATTCCTAAGTTATAGGATCTTATCTTTATCTTATCGAGCTATCTTGTTGCTCAAGATAAGATTTGGTTGTTGCATGCTTTGCCTTTTATAAGCAAGCCTCATCTTGTACATTTGTATCAATTAATCATGAATCAATCTAGCATATTGATAGCAAGCATTCTTGCCATTATCTCTCTCTTGTGGAAGTATTTTAGTCTAGCAATGATTCCTAGTTTTCTAACAAACATTGAGAGGGGGCTGCCTTGTCTCTCTTCTACTTCTCTCTTATTGGGGGGTCTTTTTCCTCATATGGGGTTTTTACCTTCTCATTGTTCATTGAGAGAATTTCTATTTTGTAATTTATCTCTTTTTTGGGGAGGATTTTTGTCCCATTGGGTTTTCTCCTTTTCTCTATTTGTGGGAGATTGCATTGCATATGTACATGGGTACCTAACATGGCCTAGTAGTCGGGACCCATATTTGCATCTTTGTGTCATTTGCATAATAATCTTCTACTCACTTAGTTGCACTTAAGGGGGGCTGTTGGTGTAAATAAAGTCTTGTACCTAGTTCATTCATTACTAGGGGACTTATTTACACATGTTAAGTTTACTTAGGTCCTAGGAAGGAATCTTTCTATAAGGTGTTAGTTGTCATTAGTTGTTATCTTATCTTTTGACAACTACTACATGAACCTAGGTAAGTATGAATAGTTTTCTCATGTCATATGATTAAGACACTTGTTATAACCCTATGACATCTTGCATAGGATTAAGGAAGTTGTTGAGGTCCGGTTGGATCATCTCTCTGGAATTCTCTCTAATGCAAAAAATTGTGAATGACAGTGTCTATCTTCTAATCAAACATCCTCCTTTACGCAGTTATCTTTACTTAATGGTATGAGTGCAAGAATGAATTTGGATGTGCTTTCTTGTAAAAGGATTCTTCTGATCATAAGAGAGAGGTACAAGAAAATATTTCATGTAAAAATTGTCATTTTCACTTGAATGTTTGAAATGGAGTGTTTTTAATTTCTTTGTATATACAATGTTGCCCTATATAAACATTTATATACTACTTTTGGTCACCCTTTTCCATTGATGTCAAAGAGGAAGAGAGTCATGTGAAGAACAACTATGGTGATAGGAGGAAAGAATGTTGTGTTTTTTAAATTTTGGCACATGTTGCCATCAATGACAAAGGGGGGGATTGTTGGAAGAATAAAGAAGAATGGCTAACTATATAGTTTATGTTGTCATTGATGTCACCATGTTATACGGGTTGTGACTAAAAGACTAAGTTAGTGCTTGATCTAACATTTTGGTCTAGTATCTGAACCGGTATATAAGAAACACCCTTCGGTATTCTAGTCCGCAATCCTCCACGGTTGACAGTTACTACTTATAGTTTTGGTAAATAGTTATTAGGTGTTGAAAGAATGTATGTTCGAAATCTCTTGTGCTTTGGTGCTTGTATGGTGTATCGGCATTATTTTGTTGAATAATTTTTACAATTAAGTCTATTCTTGGCTGAATTCATGAATAATTGTGATATGGTGAATCATTTTTTTTATGCGGATTTATCTGTGACCTATCTTAGGTCTATATGTCAACACGATATAGTGTGCTACACATTTTGATCTATTAGTTGGAAATATTTTGTAAATGCTTGAGGCCGACAATTGATGTTTTTGATAAACATGGATTGCATCCAATTAGGCCAACCTAATTGATTCTTGTGGATGGATCAAGTATATATGTTGGGTAGTTTCAAAGATTGTGGAAGATGAGAAAAAGCAAGAGCAAGGAATAATATTGATGTGAATGTGAAGAAGTGTGAAAATGATGAAGTGTGTTAAGTCATTCTATTGAACATCACTGGAACTGTATCAACACTTGTTAGGTGCACTCTCATCAATTCATTTTGGTTGCGAAGCCAATTTTTGTTTTGTAATATTTTTGTAGGTAGTGAGCCTCCTTGTGTAAGCAGTGAGCTTTTGTATCCGGACAGTGAGTCCTATTCTAGGAAGTGAGCCCTGGGTAGTGATGCTCTTGTATTCGGTTTTTCTATCACTTTATATTGTGAGTTAATCCTAACCATGGTTTCTCCCTTATTGGATTTTCCTCGTAAAATATGGTTTTCATTGTGTTAATTTTTCTTTCTATTATCTACTTTTCATGTTCATACTTAATAACACAATAGTGTGATTGTAAATTTGATAAGTGTTGAATTTTTGTGTTTGAATTTGGTGACAATTGATTCACCCCCCTCTTAGTTGTCCTACTCCTTTTTAACAAAAAGGACTTCACAGACCTAAACCACATGCCCAAGGGGCCACACAGATAGGCGCATGCAGTCACAGCAAGCCCAGGAAAGAGCTGTAAAAGGAAAGGTGACTAATGCAAACACATCTAATCCACCAACAAACTAGAAAAATCTAAGGGAAGAACAGAGAAAACCCTCAATGCACAATAGGGAAGAAGGTCCCCCATTAGACAAAAAAAAAAGTAGCCTCCCCATTTGGATCTGCCTCACCCTCACCATCACCATCAGGTTCAAAATTCAAATCCCCAGTGTCTCTCCCATTCCCGCCCAGAGATACCATATAATAAGTATTATCCTTGTAGACACTTAAAATTGTCCTAGGCCTGCAACTCTAGTTTTCATCATAATTCTAATCTTCATTTTCATAATTAAATAATGCTAATTATTTAATTATTTTCTAAAAGTTACTTTTCCTCTGTTAATTAAATAACTTTAATTATTTGATTAATTCATTCTTACCTTTATTCTTCCTTGATTAATTAAATAGATATTAATTGTTTAATTACGTCACTAATTAAACCTATCCTCTATTAAATAATCATTTTGAATTATTTAATTAATTCCTATCACACTTTCGACTATAATTAAATAATCACTTTAATTATTTAATTATTCTTTAGCCTTTTCTATCTTTAATTAAATATTTTTTTATTTATTTAATTTAATCCTAAAATATTGAATGTTGAATTAAATTATTATTTAATTCATAAAAGGTTTATCCTTAGCTCATATTCCTCTGAGATTAGATAATATCTTCATTATCTAATTAGTCATTTAACACTTAATTCTAGATTTAATTAGATCAATCAACTATCTACTAATTTAATATCTGATTGTTTTTAACGAATAGACTTTCTAGGTCAATCATCCAGTTATCTAGATTTATTCCTATCTTCTGTGTCCAAACATTTATTAATTAAATAAATTTAATTATTTAATTAATTTATTCTCATTGTCTATCTTTGTCAATCTTTATCTTTACATGCGATCTCTATTCTTTTGATTTTTGAATGGTCTTAACTAAAGATTAAATTATTATTTAATTTAATCTCCACCTTTTATGCTTTTTTAACTCGCACTAATTCAACCCTAATTCGAATGCATGTCACAATCTTCATTTGTAATCTTCTCTTTATCTTTTAATCTAAACCAGTCATTCAAAAATCAATTTTCTATAAATTGGCTTTCCTTCATCATTATTACTCCTCCCAAAATCTTATGAGTTTTGGAAGCAATCAACTTTAGAATCTTTGATGTTTTTCTAATAACACTATCATGAGGCTATACTTGCACACTCAAGAGAAATTTGAGGTCAATTATCATACAACAACAAAAATGGAGAAGTGCAATCGAGGTTATTTATGGAATTACATAGATGTTTGGTGAGATCATTCTTGTATTTATGCTTTGTTTATTCCATTGTTCTTTGTCAGTCCCAAAAATTAGTCTTTGTCATTATCTAACTACGTTGCCTTTGTGATTGGACGTAGGCAAGGCCATCTATTGATGTGCCCTTGAGGCATTAGGTCATTCTTTTTTAGGTTTGTTTGTATAAAATCATGACTCAATCCTTAGTCAATAAGATAAAGTCATTGGTCATGTCGAACTACAAGGTCTCTGTGTGTATAATGTAGGAAAGGCCATCAATTGATGAGCCCCCGAGGCCGCACTAGGTCAGTTAATTGGGGTTTGTCAATTTCACTATCACACACATCAAATATTATCAAATAAATCAAATCTTTTTCAGCTAGTCTTGTCATTCAAAGTTTAGTCGAACTACAAGGTCTCTGCATGTATAATGTAGGAAAGGCCATCAATCGGTGAGCCCCCAAGGTCATACTAGGTCAATCCTTTAGGGTTCAACGTGTCAGTCAGCATTAGTCATACATTGTTATCAAACACACACAATTTTCAAAATATCAAGACAAGTCATGCATCAACAAGACAAACAAGTCAACAAGGTCAACAAGTCAAATTAAACGAATTGTCAAAGCAATAACAAAAGCAATCAACCTATGTCTTATACAAGATGTGTCCTTCCTGAAAACAGACATGATCATTTAGTCACACAAGCATCATCATTTCCTTATACAAGTGGTCACATGATTGAAACCAGACTCAACGTCTTATACGATATGTGTCTTTCTAAAACCAGGCTTAGTCATTTCCTTATATAGATAGTCACATGATAAAAACTAGACTCAATGTCTTATATGATATGTGTCATTCCTGAAACCAAGTTTTATCAAACATCAATTAAACAACAAAGATGATCAAATTTTGGAAAATATTTTTATTGGTTGTTGACATCATGACTTGTTTTGTCTTATCTTTTCAATTGGATTTGTATTTAAGTCCTGTTACTAGATTTCTCGAGGATGTCACATGAAGGATTTAGAGAAGCAAGGATGTATCAAGACTCTTTTTCTTTGACTATTGTTTGTTGACTGTCTTTTGGATTTGTCTTTGATTCAGGTTACTAGCTTCCTTCAGGATGTCCAATGAAGGATTTAGAGGAGCAATGATGTCTCGTGACTCATTTTCTTATTTTATTTCTATCTATAGTATGTCTTGACAAAAATACTGGGGAAAATTTTCCCTTAGTATGAGTTAGAACATTCCTTGTCTGTGACTGTCTATTCTAGTAGGTGGATGAACTTACACACCTTGGTATATCTCATATCATGGTGTTTTTTGTCCATTTGTATCATTTAACGCCCAATGATGATTTAATGCAAGGTCTATTATGTTTTGGAAAAACATTGAAGATTTCTAATACTAACATCCATGTCTTTTATGTTACTATTCATATTTTTCGCACTAACATTTCTTCTTTCTTGCATTATGATGGAGTCCTATGACACACAAAAACAAAAATAAAGCATCTCGCATATGCATTCATGTTAAAAACATCATTTAGACATTGCCATACATATATACATAGTAAATCATACATATATGTTACATTTGAAAAAAACAAAAATATACACATCCATCGCATCTATGAGTCCATGACATAACATATATTCACCATCATAAACTACATAGCATATTATCACAATAAATACATTTACATGGCATTGTAAATACATAAATCATATTGCATCTCATAATCATAAATGCATACATCATCATAACATCATAGATTGCATACACATCATAAAGAAAACATTGGCATCCATAACACATCCA
>VDFB02206739.1:0-12484 GCA_007258455.2 Sequoia sempervirens | reverse complement strand
TTATAACTTTAGCTGTAATATATTAAATTGTTATTTTAGATTGCATATGTTACATTATATATATTGTAGATATACTATAAATATTATAATGATAAAATTTATATATTAGATATTATATATGCTTTCTACATGTATTATAGAAAGTATATTATATAATATGTTGTTAAATTAATAATATAATATATTAAAAATATATTATTTATTTGAATTTGCTATTAGATTATTTTATATATTTGAATTTAATAGAATGGAAAATATAAAAATAGACAAGCTAAGTTAAATGATTTATATTGGTAACATAGGAGACAAAAATTAAGAGAAAATATGTTATTCAAAATTATAAAAAATAAAACTATATGCTACTTATAACACTATTTTTTCATAAAGTGACTATTTAAATTTTAAATAAAAACATAAATATTAAAATATATAACATAAATTTTAATTTATTTTAAAATATAAAAATCTAATTAAAATGTGGTAATTTGTTTTTTAGAGTTTAGACTTAGATTTCTATTTTCCCTATTTTTATTATTTTGATCTTGCATGCTTACATTAACCATTATTCATTGATACATAGGAGAGATAATATTTTTTTTTTATATTTTGATTAATCAAAAAAGGTAAGTATTAAAGATTGAATAAATTAAAAATCATAATGAGGATTATCTACAGTTGAAATTATTAAATTAAAAATTATTTATATTAATAATTAAAAATATATAAGATACAAAAAATTAAAGGAGTTGAGAATTTTAAACTTAATTATAGTGGATGCCCAAACAATTATTCTTTTAAAATATCAAACTAAGAATGAAACCAACATAAATGCATTAAAATATATTTCAATAAACATGTACACCAAGTTAAAAGCATTTATATTAAGTGAATAAATAGTATGTAGGGAAACCTAAAAACTATGAGATAAAGTAATATTTAACAAATAAAAATATATACCATCTATAGCAACAATTTTTGAAGAAATTTTATAAATTATAGGGTTACTTAAAAAGTGCTAACAATTTTTGTTGTGGTTTGTATTTTTCTTTTGTGCTTTGTTTGTGCTAGGCTGTTGCCCATCTGTCTTTCACTCTCTTTGTTTATGCTTATGCTTCTCCTTTTAGTTGTTTAGTTGTTTTGTGGGTTGAGGTGTCTATGCTTTTTCTAAACAAAACCATTTAAAATTAAATTATATGAGTAGTCAAATGCTATGCAAAAAATAAATAAATAAAAAGTCTTACTTTGTAAAATTGGAAAACCTATAATGATGAGTTTGTTTATATTAAGAAAGGTAAAGATCACATGAATTATTCACACTTATAAAATTGGAAAACATCCTACTTATAGCAACACATTTTTTTCTCTTATTAAATAGTGACTATTAAAATTCCTAATAAAATAAATAAATATGATAGTATAGCATAATAGCTCAAATTCTAATTAATTTAAAAATATCAAAATATAATTAAAACAATAAAAATAATTACCATGTATACCACTAACCTAAACTAATGAAAA
Organism: Sequoia sempervirens; assembly: GCA_007258455.2. Classification (NCBI taxonomy): domain Eukaryota; kingdom Viridiplantae; phylum Streptophyta; class Pinopsida; order Cupressales; family Cupressaceae; genus Sequoia; species Sequoia sempervirens. The sequence continues at coordinate 10,966 of VDFB02206739.1, read as the reverse complement.
AAGAGATAAAAAGTCTTACTGTGTAAAATTGAAAGTCATTCACCAAACCGCAGATCTTTATAGAAACTAAAAATATATACCTTTACTTGGTAAATTGAAAACCTAATTATATTAACACATTACATTTTATGTATTAAGAAATGTAGAAATTATTATTTAAAAAATATTATTTATTAAAAAAATTTAACTCTTTTTATGAAAACAATGAAAAAGAATAATAATTTTATAACAAGAATCTAAAAGAATGTAAAAAAAATCTTAAATTATATATAAAATAAATATTTCAAAATATAAAATATAAGTATAAATTTAATGAATAGGTTGAATGGGATAAGATTAGCCATAACATCCAAAAATTAAGTTATTCAAAAAGACTAAAATTCTAAATATAAATTTGTTGATTAAACCATGTAATCTTCTTTAAAAATTAAAAAAAATATTAATATCAATATATTCTAACTATTTTAATTTATACATGCTCTTTAAATTCTAGCTATGAAGTATGATTTACACAATATATATAAGATTACATGAATACTAAGTATGATTTGTTACAAATGTAGGATTATACAAGTGATAAGATTAATAGATAAATACTAAGTATGATTTGTTACTATGCACTACCCACCATTCCATAATAATCGCTAATGGAAGTAATGGAAGCACCAAAATTGCTTATATCGGGTGAAAATTGTGTACCAATTAGATTCAAGAGAATTGATTTTTGAAATATATTTTGTTATATAATTTGCATCTATACATTGATAATAGATTGAAAAAATTCAAATAGAAAATTATTCAAGTTCTCGTTGGTTAAAGTGAGAGTTATTAATAACTAGTTAAATTCTCAGGTGCCTATAGTTCCCGGCAGAACTAAAAATTATATTTATAGAAGAAAATAAAATAAATCTACTTTTTGTTTTATAATTTCACTTTTAACTTTAAAATGTATGTTCACCATTAAGCGTATTTTTTTACAATCAGATTTTTATTTTAGATATTTGTTTATAAAATATAAGATGCATTAAAATATATTAGAAATATTTTTTATATTATATAGCATTCATAACATTAATTTTAACATATGAATAATTTCTACAATATCACTTAACATTCATAACTTAAACCTTTATACACAATATCAAGTTAATTATAAAACACATAAAATTATTTATAAGCAACTTAAATTTTTTAACAATTTAATAAAAAAATATATAATTCTAATATAATTAAGAAAAATTAAATGTTAGGGACTACAGATAGTCTCTATGAAATATTGATTTACTTATCAAGAAAAAATCAATTATAAATTTACTTATTATTGATAAATTTACTTATCAATCTATTTTAACCATCAAGAAAAAATTAATCATTAGTGATTGCAACATTATTGGCACATCTTTTAAACTAGCAAATAAACATTGAAAACACATTTATTTTTTAGTTCCTACCAAAGGAACTATGTGACCCCTTTTCCTTAACAAGTTATTAATAACTTTGATTTTAACAAATGAGAACTCAACTTTTTTTCTTTTTGACAAATATTTGTATATAGTTAAAGTAAATATGCAAGATTTTTAACTTTTCAAATTAAAAAAATTAATTTTCCTAATTTTATTGGCTACAAAACTTTGAGTGATAAGGGTGGATTTTCAGGAAGCATAAACTTTTTTATTTTTTTCACTTGTAATTAATCTATTTCGTTATTTTCAATCTTTTTATTAGTTCGAGGGAACTATAGCCACCACCAAATCTTAACTAGTTATTAATAATTCTCTTTTTAACCAATGAAATCTGAAGCATTTTTTCTATATTTCAAAATTCAATTCTCTTCAATCTAATTGGAAGACAAATTTCACCCGATATATGATTTTGGCGCTTCCATTACTTCCATTTCGAATCTTAACTAATTTTTAGGAGTTTTATTAAACTTCGGTTGTTTATTTCCAATAATTCAATGAGGTAAACCATACTAACTATTTTGAAAATTAAATTACACTATAACGATAAATTACTTTTTATTAAATTACACTATAAAAATAAATTACTTGTCATTAAATTACTTACTAATTACCCCTCACATTGGGTACGTAACATTTATTTACTATTTTCCTTTGCATTATTAAAATAATAATAATAATTAATAAAATTTATACTTTGAATAACAAATGCTAACTAATTAATCAATATAACATCAAAATTCAACTATTTTTAATTACCTTTAATACTAAATTGATTTGTAGCATAAATTTAATTGAGCCAATTCTTTCAAAATATTAATACCAATTACTCAAAAAAATTACTTTTTAATATAAATTAATTAATTATTATTTAAAAATAAATGAATACCTTGTAAATTATTTTTATATTATAATTTAAATAAATTACTAATCACCTCTCTTTGTCATAAATTAATTCTAAGACAACGCTTATTAAACATATATTTAAACTAACAAATTTTCAATTGCTTTGAAATTTGAACTAACTCTAATTACTAAGATACGTTTTGCAAAATAAATGAATTAAGACTAGAATAATTATTTAGAATAAATACTAATTACTTTTATAAAATATAATTTATTATTTTTGAAAATCAACTTTAAAATTAATAGTAATTACTTTTAAATCAAATTGAAATTAATATTAATAAATTAATCATTTAAATCAATCACAAATTCTATCTCTCTCAGTCCTAGATGAGCATGTCACAAATGATGATGTGAACTAATGTACCCATGCCATTGTTCTCATTTGCAGTAAAAGATGGTTAATATATAGCAAATTAAGTCAGTATTGGCATGGTGTGTTGGTTTATAGGTGCATTGTTGTGCTTTCCGTAGTGGTTCAAACTCGCTTGGGGTGGTATTAATGGTTGTAATCTCTGCTCATAGCTCCTGGCCAAAAGCTGCTACTCCCTTGAATAAAAAAAATATATATAACAAATTAAACTATTGGCTTCTACTTTTGTATGATCCTAGTGCTAAAAGAGAATACCACTAGTTGGTCATGTTTCCTATGAAGAGGATTCAAGAATAATCTCATCAATTAATCCTCTACCTTGTGGTCTTCGTCTAATGAATATTGCTATGCTTTTTTTCCACTACTCTACAATCAATAAAATCCAGCATATGGTTCAATTGGAGATTTCGGGATGTTTGATCCAGCCTTTTGCAATAATAATAAATACAAACAAAACTATTCTAAACTTCTTTATGGTAGAACTGCAGCCTCAAGGTACTCTTTGTTATATTATATAGCATCTATAACTTAAACCTTTTATACACAACAAAGTCAAGTTAACTATAAATTGTATAGAGTTTAGATTTCATATATCTCTCATATATCAACATAGGTAAAATTTGAAAAATATTTTAAATTATATACTTCAAAAAAAATTAGAATGAATTTATAGAAGATTATTTTATTAAAAGTGATAGAATCTAATCCCAATACTAACATTAATTATAAGTCTAACCATAACCCCAACCCTAAAACTAACACTAATTAACTTCAAACCTAACTCTAATTTTATATCCAACCCTAAACATAACTATGATTCTAAAACTAACATTAATGAAACCCTAATTGAACCATAACCCTAACTCCCATGATTAACCCTTGCCCCAAATGAAGCCTCTCAACACTAACCCGAAGGTCTATCATAGAACCTTAATCTTCACCCCAACCCCAACCCTAATCCTAATAGAATCCCATACCTAATTTTAATTAAAGTCTAACCCTATTTGAACCTTAAACTTAATTGAACTCATGTTTAGGGTAAGGGTTCAATTAAGGTTAGGGTTGAATTATGGTTATGATTAGGGTCAAAATTCAAATAAGATTATGGTTGGAGTTTAATTAAGGTTGCTATTCACTTAGGGTTAAGGTGTAACACCCCTCCTTTTTGTGCTCTGTTAATCAGGCAATGTTTTCCTATGTTATGCTTCGATCATGTTAACATGTGAATTAATGATGCTTTATGCTTAGATTATGTTAATAATGTTAGCTTCGTCAGTTAGTGATATTGTATTGGTGAAGGGGACAGGGTTGTATCACTCGCTTGCGAGTGCCCTACGATTCTGAGATATCCTCTTCATGGTGTGTCTGATCATATTATGTATATATGCACGTTCGACATGCTCTTTGTTGCAGGTTGGCAGGTACATGACATCGACTCCACCTGGTTTCCAGGTCTGAGCGTGTCCATTGACCAACGAAAATTATTGGGAGATAGTAGCTAGGTTTTCCGAACCAATTCATCACCCTAGTCACCGAGTGTCGTCAGGTTGTAGTCGGGTTTGGTCGTTTCATGTTGCCCAGTTCACCTTGATCTTTAATTGAATTCAAGTTATAATGGCTTGTGTGGTTTTAATGTAATTGGTTGTAATGTCAGGAATGTTATTTACTTTATTAATTAATTTAATTTAATTAATAAAATGATCTAATCTAATCTTGGGTTTGATTTATTTTATTGATTAATTAAATTAACTGTGTGAATTGATCAAGTTATTTCTTTCAAATTAAAAGTGTTGGAAGTTTTAAATTCTTTTATTGAAAAATAAAAGTAAAATTAAAAAAAGGAATTACATTTTATTGGAAAATAGAACTTTGTTTTAAGTTATTTAAAGTTCAAATGTTTCAAAAAAATGCAATGACTTTGTAGAAATAAGATTTTTGGAAATAGTTGACTTTTTTTGGAAAAAAGATATTTGTTTTGTTTTTTTTGAATTCGGAAATAAAAATTTGAATTTCAATTTGAGAATAATTTGAAGGAAACTCTATTTTAGGGGATTTTTGTTCATTTTGAAAGGGAGTAGTTTTCAACTTGGATGGAGAATTTTTCTTTGGAGGTTTTACTTGGATTGTGAAGGAGGTGGAGATTTTGGCTTGGGATGGATTCAATGGAGGAATTGGAAAACCCCATGTTCTTTTTGAAGGCTTCAAAGTTGGAGGAAGAAATCAGGTTTTTTTCTTTGTTCTTGTATGTTCATTTACAATAGTTTAGCCTTGGTTATGAATGCTTGAAAATCTTGTTGAATGTGTGAGAAATCCTTGAAAGGTGGTTTGAATCCAATAAAACCCTTGAATTAGTTCTTTAAAATTTGCAAAATGGTTGAGAGATGGAAGTAAAAACCCAAAAGAAACTCCTCATCCAAATTAAATCTTGAAACCTTGGATAAATCTGTTTGAGATTTGGCAAAAAGTATGGCTCATTTTCTCAATTTAACTTGGAAATGATAATTGAAATTTGCCTTTTTAAAATAAAATTATATGTTATTTCTTCCCCTGTTTTTTTTATATTCTGGTTTTTTTTTTTTACCGTAAAAATGGAGAAATGGAATTTTGTTTGAAAAAAAAAGTTAGATTAAAAATTCATTTTTTTTTATGTTATGGGGTGGGGAGATCAATCCCCCACCACCATCGCCGCCGCCGCCGGCGGTAGGCGGATCACTGTGTGCATCGGCACACAGCCCCGCCGCCCGCAGGCGGCGACCGCTGTGTGCGAAGCACACAGTTCCGCCGCCCGCAGGCGGCGACCGCTGTGTGCTTTGCACACAGCCCCCGCCGCCGTGGGAGGCGGTGGACTGTGTGCAGAGCACACAGCCCCGCCGACCTCGGGGAGACAGGGGCCGCGGCCTAGGGTTTCGGCCCTTCAACCAATCAAAGATTTCTTTGTTTTTTTTTTTTCCTTTTTAAAATAAAAGGTTTTAATTTATAATTTTGTTATAATATTAAATATTATATGTATAATGTTAATATTATATTTTAATATTATATATTAATATTTAATATTTAATATTAAATATTTAATAAATAATATTATATATGTAATATTTAACATATGTACATAATAATTAAACAATTTGTAATTTGTGAATTTGAATTTTAATCAGTTGGAATATAATAATGGTATGTGGATAATTGAGGGATTTAAATAATGATGTCCATTGATTTAAATAGGATATGCTTTAAAATAATTATAGCTTAAGTATAGATGATATGGAATCGTTATTTTAAAAGGTTGATAGAGTCCTTATTCAGGATTGAACAAATAGAATAGGAGTATTAAATTAATTCTCTAGATGGTGCCTAGTGAACATTAAATAAGATATTGGTTATTGAAAGATGTTGATTCTTTAAGTAAATATCTATACTTAGAAATTTTAATTTTGACTATCATGAATAATTAGTAAACCTTATAAAAGAGAAATAATGTGTTTAGAGGCATATGTTTAAAGGAAGTGAACCCTGAAGTGATTAGTTCATTGGTATAGATAAAATGGAAAAAATTGAGGTTTGACCAAACGATTTACTTACTTAAAATGTTGACTTTGGTTGATTATTTATTCTATAACGAACTATAAATTAGATGGCTTAATTGGAATGATTTTGGAATATAATTAATTTCAAGTAGAGTTAAGATTAAGTTGATTTATGCAATGTTAAGTTCAAATCAAAACTGAAATCGTTTAATCTGAATGTTTATTTTTTTTCAAGATGTGTACCTATAGAATATGATTGCGGAACTGGGGGTAGAGGATGAACTTATTAATTAACCTAAATATTTTGTGAATCAAGTGATTTATCTATAGTGTGTGACTAGGAAACTTAGAGGGAATGGTTGATTTAAATGGTGACTAGATAGCTGCATTATTAAAGCGATTTGATTATGAATATGGTTGTGAAATTTGGAGTAGATGATCTGTTCTTTAAATATTTCAATGTCATGAAAAGAAATGGAATCAATTGATTGGATAAATGCAAGTCCAACATAAAACACATGTTTGATTGGATTTAGGAAATCGAACGATAACACCTATTTATGCAGCGAAATGTTTTGATGTTTAATTGTTAAGCCTTTGATGTTGTGAAATGAGAATTACAGAATGTTTTAGGGAAACCTCGGATATATGGGTTCATTTTCTTTTTGGTATGGGTGGGGTTTATGCATTGGGTCCAACCTTTGTTTGTAATACCTTGGTTTTGTAATGTTACATGAGAGAAGTTTGTTTAGCAAATTACATCTTTAGTCATTTAAAGAGCGTGAGTTTATATGATTGTTGGCTTTAAGTCATTTCTTGTTGATCATGTAAGTCTTCCAGCAATGTTTTCTTGAGATGATGCTATGTCTCTTATGTTTTGCTTTGGCTATCTTGGATTATGTGTGAGTTAAGCTTAATTGGTTACCTGGTTCTTTGAACGGGTTGTGTGACCTTGTGATTCGTGGTTGAGTTGAGTTATCAGTTTGTTATGTGGGCCTCATTATGTTAGTCAACCTTGTGCTAGCCTTGGGTAGTGCACGCTTTGGTTTCAGTTTTGGACATCCGTAGTGATGTGTTACCTGTTGAGGTGTTTGATTATTTGTGATAAGTGTTAGTGCATTGTCTACCCTTGACATGTGGTTGAGTTATGTGTTGTCGATAGGGGAGTGGCTTTCAATGAGCGTCGGGCCCAAAGTGGTTCTAGGATAACTCATGTGAGAGTCAGTTAATTAAGTGAAAATTAAATTATTTACTAGGAGAGTAGCTTGAACATTAATAAGATAATTTAGCCCACCAAGCTCATTGGCTCAGGGCTTGTCACGAGGACTTGGGAGCTAGTGCGAGGCCTAGAATGGCAGATGGTTGTCGTCAGCGCTACGAGGGATGTCCCGATTCCACTCGGTATGCATGTGAGGCCCGAGTGGTTGAAGTTTCCAGGGATATCCCTAGAGGGGGAGGCCCGGGACCTAGGAAGACTAGCCAGGAGATCCCATGCAACCTTTGCGATGACACTCCTCCTATGACAGCAGTCGGTATGGTATTGTACCGTTGGTTTATTTTGTACAGTGATTGTACTCGATTTTTGTACTCTGGAAGCATTGTAACCATGATGTTAAGTGATGTGGATTATGTTCTTGTTTGCAGTTCAGTTTTTGTGTTGGTTTGTGTCTAGAGGTAGATGGTCTTGCCTAGGAAATCCTTGTTACTATCTCCTAGCACGGAGGGAGTGGGGCCTTTGGGTTCCACGTGGTCGGGTGGCGTGCATCTCTTTCCGTTGGTTCTTTTTCATGTTCGTGCATTCGTGTTTTCCAGTTGGAGAGCTCGTGGGAATTAGTTCTTCTCATGCCTTATTCTTCCCGTTCTTATTGTATTTATTACCCTCATTTGTTATCGAGGTGGAATTTGTAATTTGTAATCATGATTATTGAACTTACCTCATTCGGGGAATGAGTGATGTAATCTTGTTGTTTAAATGTTAATTGGAATCTTGAGGTATTTTCTATCCTTGTTGTAATTTTTCTTGCATGGAAAGTATGTTGTCTCTTTTCCTTAAGTGCATAATGTTTCAGTTATGTAAATGTTATTTGATGTTGGGTTTTAAGTAATCTTTGTCTCGTGGCCTTAGAGGTTGTTGGCAATACGAATTCACCTTATATGTTATTTGTACTTAAACAAAAAAAAAAAAAATTGGTACGTTTAAGAGTAGTGGGTTGCAACTTCCTCTAGGTTTTAGATGGCTGAGGGCACATTACACATGGTATGAAAGCCTAGGTTTAAACATTGGGAACTCTGGGATTATGTTGGACCCATTATGTTGTAAGTTGTGTAGGTTTATACTCAGGGCACTATGAGCCCATTGTATTGATCTAGTTGTTTTTCTCATTCATGTTGTTTTTCTTTTTTGGGTTGATTTCTCTTGTTTGCCCAAAAGTTGTCATTAAGTGGTATAGGTCCAGTGGTGCAGGAAACTAGTGGAAAGGATAAGATCCTCGGTGTAGTACGCAATGCACCGATATCCTTTCTATTGGAAGAATGCATTATGGACGATTGTGTAGTGTGTGATTTTGAGGTGTTGTGTGTGGTGGACGACAATCAGTTTTGCCATTGTTCCCACCCTTGCATTTCTTTTGATTGAATGCTTTTGTGAGGATTGGGCTCGCAAGCCAACCAAGAGGGGTGTTTTGTTTGGCTTCCTTGTTGCTTGGATTTTTGTTGTGTAAAGAGGTTGAGACCCTTGAGTGGATTCTTGAGTGTGGTTGTAGTGTGTTTGTTGGGTGTATTCCAAGTGCTTGGTATGGCAAGATAGACATAGACCTCTTCCCTTGAGTGCCTTAGTATGGCGTTTGTATCTTATGAGAAAATGTTTATGTATTCATGAAGGGTTGTTTCCTAGATCAAACCTTGGGTAAAGGACCTAAGTCCCCAAGTTGCATTCATAATCATGGAAACGTATAATATGAATAGAAAACCATTTTGTAGTATGTAAAAGTTTAGAGAAATAAAAGATTAGTGAAACCATAGTATGAAAACGATAATTGCATAATAGGTACATCTTGTTGGTGAGGCTTATAGTCCCCAACTTTATTGTTAAGTTTTAAGAAATCATGTTGATGGTTAGATTATTGTACCTAGATTCAAAATGCAAAATGTCGAACGAATGTTGAAGTGATAATGTTGTATATCTTGTCTGAAGTAAACTTGTAATGATACTGATTTATGTGTGATCTTTTGGGAGTTTGTAATAGGGAAGCTTGCAGGCTTCCAGGAGTAAGCCTGACCCTAGGGGGGGAGGATGTAACACCCCTCCTTTTTATACTCTGATAATTAGGCAATGTTTTCCTATGATATGCTTCAATCATGTTAACATGTGAATTAATGATGCTTTATGCTTTGATTAGGTTATTAATGTTAGCTTTGTCAGTTAGTGATATTGTATTGGTGAAGGGGACGGGGTTGTATCACTCGCTTGCGAGTGCCCTACGATTCTGAGATTTCCTCTTCACGGTGTGTCTGATCATATTATGTATATATGCACGTTCGACATGCTCTTGGTTGCAGGTTGGCAGGTACATGACATCGACTCCACCTGGTTTCCAGGTCTGAGCGTGTCCATTGACCAACGGAAATTATTGGGAGATAGTAGCTAGGTTTTCCGAACCAAGTCATCACCCTAGTCACTGAGTGTCGTCAGGTTGTAGTCGGGTTTGGTCGTTTCATGTTGCCCAGTTCACCTTGATCTTTAATTGAATTCAAGTTATAATGGCTTGTGTGGTTTTAATGTAATTGGTTGTAATTGTCAGGAATGTTATTTACTTTATTAATTAATTTAATTTAATTAATAAAATAATCTAATCTAATCTTGGGTTTGATTTATTTTATTGATTAATTAAATTAACTGTGTGAATTGATCAAGTTATTTCTTTCACATTAAAAGTGTTGGAAGTTTTAAATTCTTTTATTGAAAAAAAATAAAAGTAAAATTAAAAAGGAATTACATTTTATTTGGAAAATAGAACTTTGTTTTAAGTTATTTAAAGTTCAAATGTTTCAAAAAATGCAATGACCTTGTAGAAATAAGATTTTTGGAAATAGTTGACTTTTTTGAAAAAAAAAGATATTTGTTTTGTTTTTTGAATTTGGAAATGAAAATAAAAATTTCAATTTCAATTTGAGAGTAATTTGGAGGAAATTCTATTTTAGGGGATTTTTGTTCATTTTGAAAGGGGAGTAGTTTTCAACTTGGATGGAGAATTTTTCTTTGGAGGTTTTACTTGGATTGTGAAGGAGGTGGAGATTTTGGGCTTGGGATGGATTCAATGGAGGAATTGGAAACCCCATGTTCTTTTTGAAGGCTTCAAAGTTGGAGGAAGAAATCAGGTTTTTCTTCGCTCTTGTATGTTCATTTACAATAGTTTAGCCTTTGTTATGAATGCTTAAAAATCTTGTTGAATGTGTGAGAAATCCTTGAAAGGTGGTTTGAATCCAATAAAACCCATGAATTAGTTCTTTAAAATTTGCAAAATGTTTGAGAGATGGAAGTAAAAACCCAAAAGAAACTCCTCATCCAAATTAAATCTTGAAACCCTCTTGTTGTTTGGATAAATCTGTTTGAGATTTGGCAAAAAAGTATGGCTCATTTTCTCAATTTAACTTGATAATTGAAATTTTCCCTTTTAAAATAAAATTATATGTTATTTCTTCCC
>VDFB02206736.1:0-16341 GCA_007258455.2 Sequoia sempervirens | reverse complement strand
CCAACCATGAATCAATCCATGAGAGACCCAAAATTTAAGAAATCAGCCCAGCCCCTCCGCCATAATAATAAATAGATAGGGAGAGAGTGGATCCCCCTAACGAAGGCCCCTGGTTTCCCCAAACAACTCTGAAGGTTCCCCATTCACAATAATCGAAAATGAGGAAGAAGTCACATAACTCATAGTCCAACTCACCCACTCAGAAGAAAACCCAAAGGCTAACAGAATCTGCTTAAGAAAACTCCATTTAAATTTGTCATATGCTTTAGCCACATCTAGTTTGATAAACATAGACCTATCCTTAGAGGTCGACATAGAATGAATGACCTCAAAGGCAACTACCACCCCATTAAAAATTTGACGACCTGCCACAAAGCCACCTTGCTCCTCTGAAATGACAACAGGAAAACAAGATTTAAGTTGCTCTACAATTAGCTTCATAATAATCTTATACATGACATTACAGAGCACAATAGGCCTAAAGAATTCAAGCAGGCCTATCAACACCCTCCTTCTTAGGAATGAGAACTAGAAAGGTAGCATTCAAGGCAAGAAGCATTTGCTTATTATGAAAAGACTCATGAACAACCTCCAACAAATCCAGCTTCACAACGTCCCAAAACTCCTGGAAAAATTCAACTAGGAACCCATCAAGACCAAAAGCCTTTCCCTTATTCATCCCAAACACAACCTCCTCCACTTCAACAGAGTAATCAGACAAATAAGAGAAGCATTCATCACATTGGAGATCAAGGAAGGAATACAAGCAAGAACCATATTCTCCTCAGCATCAACAGGAAGTGAATCCTCAGTAAATAGAGCAAAGAAGAAATGGCAGGCTTCTCTAGATAAATCATGTTGCAAAGATATAGTTAAACCTTCAGAATTAACTAGAGAAGAGATAAAACACTTATTCCTGTGAGCCTGCACAAAATGATGAAATAAAGCAGTATTCCTATTGCCCTCTTGAAGCCAATCAATTCTAGCTTTTTGTTTCCAGAAAATCTCTTCACGAAGCTCCCACTCCTCCACCAATTTAAGGGCTTGGGACTTAGCATGCCCAAGAGCTTCTAAAAATCCCAGATCCCTAATCTAACGAGTAATAATAGCAAGACGCTCCTACGCTTCCATTTTCTTGGTCCAAAAATTGCCAAAACATGACCTATTCCATCGTTTAAGATGTTACTTAACACATTACAACTTCTTAACAAAAGAATACATAGTAGTACTATACGCAGGGGCTCCATCCCGCCACCACTGAGCAACAAGATTATACAAGGAAGACTCATGAAGCCACATAAGCTAAAATTTGAAAGGAGGATTCTTTGGAGTAGGGAAAGAAGAAGCTGAGAACTTAATTGGCCAATGATCAAAGCTGCACCAATCTAGAATCTCAGAGCAGGTGACCAAACTGCCCCCAACCCAAAAACTAGAAAGAAACCTATCCAACCTCTCAGAAATCGCTTCAGGCCCACTCCTCCAATTATTCCAAGTAAAAATACCATTAGAAGGTTTAACATCAACAAGAGCAAGAGATTCCACATTAGCTCGAAACAAGTCTGAAGTAGGGCCAAGTCTCGGTAGCCCCCCTCTTTTCTCTTCAAGACACAAGATAGAATTGAAATCACCAGCTAAGATCCAAGGCAAATAAGGAGCACAAGACCGAACATATCTGATATGGGCCCAAAGCTGGCTTTTACCACGGATGTCAATCAGAGCATAAACATTACTAACCAAAATAGTCTCACCAGAGTCCAAAACTGAAGTCACCATAGAAATAGAAGATTGGCTAGAAATCCACCAGCGAGGAGCAACCTTACAGGGATCCTAGAAAAGTGCCAAACCTCCATAACTTCCCCCAGAACCAATACACTGACACTGACCAAAAAACCAAATACGAAGAGCATATTGAAGCATGAATTCCACCTGTAGCTTAGTCTCCTGAACACAAAAAATATCTGGAGAATGAACACCAATCAAATCTTGAATAGCTTTTTGACGAGAGGCGCTATTCAACCCACTTGCATTCCAAGAAAGAATAATCATGAGGAAGGTTGAGCAAAGTGGGCATCAATGGTCTTAACCGACCTAGATTCCACCATCAAATCCCCAATAGTTTTAATCTTGTCCACATCCTTTTTGCGACTTGCTTTAGAGGAGTGCTCAAAATTCCCCGTCTTGAGAGGGCGTTGCAATACCCCTAGATAAGAGGTTGACCCTCGACCTTTACCTGAAGATAGAACCTCCTTAGCTAAATCCATTAAGATAATATTATCCTGTAAGCTAGCAGAAGCATCTAAAGGTTCAAAACTCCCCCGCACCAAAGGAAAAGAAAGTGTCCTTAACAACAATTGCATGTTCCAGCCCTGGATCCATACTAGTAGCCCCAGATGAAGGCTCAACATGAATCCCCTCCTCCAAGGCCTAATTATCCAAGACCTCAAAACGATTGAACCCCAAATCACTTTTCATGTCCTTTTAGGTCCGCTTTTGACCCCTCCCCTTAGCTTTCAGCTTAACAGGAGTGAAGCCATCCTTATCAGACCCCCCCTCAGCCACAAGCACCTTACTTGTATCCCCCTTCTCCACCGAAGGCCCCAATGAAGGAGGAGAAGAATCCCCAGCCGATCAGGATGCCCAAGGGCATTGACGCTGAAGGTGTCCATACTCATGACAAAAACGACATCGAAAAGGGATGGACTCATAATCTATCTGCTGAATCCATGAGGCAGAGCCAATACAAATTTCCAAAGAATCTGGCAAAGGATTATTTAGGTCAATTTCAACACAAATGTGAGCAAAAGAAAATACCTTTTTAAACAAAGTAGTCTGAGGAATGACAACCAGCTTCCCAAACAATGCAACAATCCGTTGCAAAATATCTTCTCTCCAGAATTCCAAAGGCAGCCATGGCATGCGAACCCACATAGGAACTCGGGAAGGCAGATCCTTTGTAGCATTGAATCCCCCATGCCAGGGTTTCATGAACAAGCCCACCTGATTGTAAAAATACGGGCCTCCCTCAAAAACACGATTACGATCTGAAATGCAAGAGAAATCAACCAAGAAATAGCCATCCCAGCCACCAGAATATCAAAATCACCCTCAACCTGTCAGGTACGATGCATCCAGGACTCCAAAGCCAAGAGGGGAACACGAATACCCAAGAACTTACAAATCAAAACATGTTGAGTCTAATAAGAGAAGTCCTCATGCAACGATTCCAGAGAGATAACCAAAACTGGACGAGCTTGACTTCGCAACAAACATCCATTCACTTTTTTGAGCTTGGAGCTCTCACCCATAAATGAGGTATCCTTCATCGGAACATGTACATCCGCAGACATACCCGAAGACGGCTTCACACCCGCAATCACCAAGCTCTTGGAAACCCCGATATAACTCCCATCCAACACCCACCATGGCCAAACAACAAAAGCCCACCCCACATGAGCAGGGCTCCACACCCAACACCCACCCTGTCGAGATAGCCAAACCCCCACCCCCACACAAGCGGGCTCCACGCGACCTTCTCCCCGCACACCAAATCCCAAACCCCTCACCGCCACACCTCCACATGGCAACCACCAGCCCCACCTGCGGCACCGCAGGCCCTACTCACAAGACCCCACACCTCACGTGCAGCACCACACACACACCAAATAGAAAGGAAAATCAGCCCAGCACAACCAAACACACCTACACACACCCCACCATAGATGACCAACCAAGCATGAAAGAAAGAGGGCTCATGACCAGAACAACAAGCCATAGGCATCTCAAATGCCCACCAAAGACCAAGCATCATCCTCCCTCCTACATAATTCAAATTAAGAGCTAACATTATTCATAAGGAGAAATCTCAATAGTCTAAGTTGTCTAAGGTTTTCCTAGAGCTCTATTTTAATGGAGTGTCAAAGGAAAATCCTAGATTGGCAAGTGTTGGATCAATCATTAAGAATGATCAAGGTTGTTTTATAGAACGATTAATTATATTTGGCTCTTTGTTCCAATAATGAGGCAAATGATCTATTATTATGGAAGGTCTAAATCTAGCTCAAGAGATAAGGTGCTAAACATTTATTGTAGAAGGTAACTCTTTGATATCTAGTAAGGGTTTGATTAAAAGAGATTGTCCCAATTTGAAAATAAAATCATAATTCACTAAAGCTCTTGCAATTTATATTGGTTTCAAGGATATTTTCTTCTCTCACTACCTTGAGGAATCTTACATAGTAGTAAATTTTCTTGTTAATAAGAAGGTGGAATTAGAATATTTTTCTATCTTAGTAGTAGATCATGTAGATGTGTAGGAGGACTTTTAAAACATTATTTTATTAGAATTACCTACGTAATTATGTCAATTGTTTAAGGATTTATATTTTTGGCTAGCCCCATTCATCAATCCCTTTTATGATGTCTTGGCTTTCTTTTATTTATGAATGGTGTTAATTTCCCTTTTCTTCATCTTAAAGTTGTTCTAATCAGTGAGAGGTTGCCTTGTGTGCTAAATAATACATGGAGAATATCATTATGTTGATATGATGACCTAATATATAGGTATTATTTCAAAGATAGATCCTCTGAACATTTTTCAATGTATCATATTGTGATGGTATAGCCTTTATGTTACTTAGCATTATTTTCCATCTCAGGCCTATACTTTTATGTGTTTTTAGTTGTTGTGTATTATGGTATCATGCAACTCCTACTCCTCATGGTTCATTGTAAGAAAGGATTAAACCTCCACAATTCCTTCCTCCATAATGTTCTTTGATATTACCAACCAAAGGTTATTTTCATGCTAATATTGTGGATGGTGAAGTTAGGAGTTGGATATGTCACTTTCTACTCCCTAAGGTGTCATTGTCTACATTTACAATAGAAATACTTTCCACTTCAATGGGTAGATCCTTGTAAGAGTTGACTTGTAAGGGTGATGTTTAGGTTTTGAAGGAGGTGCTAAATATTTTCTTGTTAGTCATAGACATGTATATATCTACATGCATGCATACATACATACATACATACATACATACATACATACATATATATGCATGCATGCATACATACATACATACATATAATATATTAATATATATATATATAGCTTGAATCTACATTTAAAATGCCACAACTCATTATTTTGGATTGTCCTTAAATTCTTGACTATTTGTTTCCTATAATTGAGATAAATTGAAATATATTAAAAAAAATCAGTTTTGAGCATTCCACTTCATCCAAAAAGTAAGACATAATGTTGTGGAATGATTGATTGATTGCTACAAGGTATCTTCTTTGTTCTAAATATTTTATCTATTTTTGGGTCCCATTTTCATATCCCATTTTTTGGTTCTATGGGTTTGCATGACATTAGTATTTTGTTTTGTTTGATTTTTTTGTTAGGCTTGGTTTCTATTGTTGAATTATACACAAAAGAAATAAGCTATCCAAGAGCTAACTTACAAAAATAAATATAATTAAATTATTTAAACATATGATTCTATAATTACAACAAAAAAATAAGCCTAGCTTCTAGTAATAAAGAGACAAAAAAAATCATAAAGAAAGATCATTCTCCATCATTAAAAATCTATGATGAGTGAAGTATATAGATAGAAGTTAGGAAAATACAATCAATAGGTAGATTAATCGTAACTACTAGAAATGGGTGAGATTTAGACCTAATAGAAAGACACCAAATGAATCTAGTTACACCTACAATAGAAGATGAATAAATGGTGAGGACAGATTGCATATACTTCAAAGAGCACAAGTAACTCTAAATACCAAGAGGTGGGACCAACATACATGTGTCTTAGAGAAGATATTACTACCCTCATAAATACCATTTATATAATAACTTAAGCAAGATTAAATATGTATATATAGGAAAAATAAATAAACCCAATTATAAAGGAAAGAAACTAAGGTGGGTGAAAAATGGGTCCCATCCATTAGAGTAATCATGCATTAGCTAATAATTAATTAATCTTTAATTAGTCATTAGTCTAATTTATTCCCGTGAACTTAAGCTAAACTTAGGAGTGATTTACTATGTTAACTAGAGAGCTATTATTAGATCATTATGTCTCATTGCATGAGATGTTGACACATGTCATGGTCTAATCCATTTACCATTTAGGGTTGCTCCTATATAGCACTCAGCCCTCATTGTATTTGTAGATACCTAAAATTATCCTAGCATGTGAACTAGTATTTTAACACTAATATTTGTCTTTCTCTAATGACTAAATAATGTCCAATTATTTAATTATTGTCTAAAATTATATTCCCACTATTAATTAAATGACTTGACATGTTATTTAATTAATTCATTTCAATTAATCATCTAGATGCAGTGTAGAAAAAAGTAACCCTTTTTCACGCTTAGTTTAGGAATGAATAATTAATGATAAAATGAACTTAACTGTGCCTTATTTTGGGTGTTGTAAAGTGTTTTCTTACACTTTCACACTAATCTATGGGTTTATTAATTAATTAAAGTTAATTAGAGCTTAATTGGCCCCTTAAATTCAAATCTAAGCCTAATTTATTACATTTTCCGAGGAATAAATCCTAACATTCATCAATAATGTTTCACAACACTTAATTGGAAAGGTTTGAGTCCTATTATAGTGACCTAGGACCCATTTTACACCTAGAAAATGGATCCTTCCTAGGTCCTAGGACCCCCTTTTTTACATGTTTCATATCCCCAAAACTTGTCCTAGTTGAGTGTGCTAGGATCCATTCACCCTATTGCGAATGGGTCCTCCTTAACTTAGGACACCTATTTTTGAACATATTCTTGGTGGGGTTTTAGTGATTTCAAATCCTAGATCTGATGTTTTCTTGTTTTGTTTGAATTTTGGGATTTAATCTTAAGTTAAGTACAAATATAAGGTTATTTTACATAGTTTCACCTAGAATTTCCTAGAGAAGACTTTCATGAGATCAAACAATCTTCACAAGAGAATTTTCAAAGGTATTCAAGGGTAGATTATCAAGGTTTTATTGCAGCAATCAATGGTCATATCATCATGTCAAAGGAATAGTGCATCATGCATGTTATTGAGCTAATGTGTTGATGTAGTATTGAAGATCCAATTCAAGCATTGTTTCACATCCAAATTCAAGATCAAGATCTACATTCCTCATAGCCATTTCATGTTTGATTAATGATTTACATTCCAATACTTCATGCAAGGTATCATTGTTTCATGTTCATGTTTCATGGTTTCATGGTTTAATTACCTAAACGGGGTTTGACCAAGGCAATCCCCTATTCTCTAACAATCAACAATTTTTCTTCTCTCTTGATGTGTGATTGTAGGTTTTAGGTTGAAGATCAAGGGTATGTTCAGGATCATGACCGCCCAAAAAGTGGTGATATGATAGTATGTAGGGTATGTGGTTGATGACTTTTTTTACTTCAAAAATCGGATGAAACTAAAAGGGTTTTTAAAGGAGATTCTTAGCTTTCCACCAATATAAATTATGATTTACTTTGAATTTAATAAATTATTATTATTCATTTCTATTTGAATTATGACTAAAGTCTTGATTGATAGGTTGATTGAAAACACTCTTATAGCTTTCAAACAGTGATCACAATTTTGAATCCAAAACATGCATGACATTTTATGCTTCACATACTATAGATTAAAAATGAATTCCATGAATTTTTGACAAAGTTAAGGTGGTCAGACATACGAGTTTTTTATATTTTTTAAAAGTTGTAATAAAAAAATCATAATTAATTATTTACTTGGAAAAAAATTACAAAAAAATATGCATCACATTGGGAAATGAGTCCTCTACATGTATCAAAAATATTATCATTTTATTGTGATTAGGGTGGTCAGACAAACACCTACTTATTTTTTCTCTGAAATTCTATGCTACTGCATTGAATTTCAAATTTCACCAAATAGATTTTTTGTAATAAACCTAGTAGTTTAGAAACTACATTCAATTTTCTACAGATTATATATTCTTACATATTTTTGAAATAATATAGATAACTTATTCAAATTTTTACATCAAGTTGCCTAACTTTGATTTTTCTAAATTTTTTGCCACTTAAGGCCTTATTTTTTCCATGATGATCCTGCACATACCCTCGAGTGGAGAACAAAAGTTGCAAAAAGGTTATCAAGTTGTGAAGTTGAAAAGGTTGTCATCTTTATTGTAAGATCACAAAAATTAAGCTACAAAATTTATTTCTAACTTTCGAGAGCTAAACAACTAGGAGTTGAGAGTGCAAAAATTGAAGAATAGAACCTAGAAATCACTTTTCCAGAACCCTAGCAAGGACCTATTTTCCACTAGGAAAATGAGTCCTTAGTGAGGCCCAAAACAACACTTTTTCAACAAGTTACACATCATTTCAACATCTTAAAACCTTTTTTATTGCCATTATAATAGTTAGGTTTTTTTTATGTTCTTTAATGCATAATTGAATGAAGTAACTAGTAAAAACGTGTGGTTAATCATCTTGTTAATTCATTTTGATAAGCCCCATTTTTCTTTGTTTCATTTTGGTGAACCTAAATTATTTGAGCATTGTAGTTTTCTGATTTTGGAGTCTCTCTTTTCATCCTAGGTTAGATTTTGCATTCATTTGCATTGAATTAGATCTCACTTAGTGTGTCTTACTTTGCATTCAATTTTGCATCTCATCTAGGGTTTCAGAATTGCATTGTTTGCATTCTTTAAATCTAAAAAATACAAAAAAAATAGAAATCTTGCATATTGTTTAGATCATATAAATTTGCATTTGAAAATAAATTAAAAATTTGCATATATCAAACTGTCTTGTAATTCATCATTTTATCGCATTTTCAACTTGCATTTCATAATACATTTACATAAATCTAAACCTAAAACTTATTGTTACAGACCTGAATCTGAAACTCATTGAAAAGGTCTTAGAAATTAGTAAAAATCACTTTCAAAACCCTAATCTAGGACCCATTCACCCTAGGGAAAATGAGTCCTGATTAGGTGTTGATCTACATTTTTGGAATCTAAAATATCCTATTTTATGCTTCTGTTTGTTGTTATTACATCTTTGTTTCAATTCTTTTATTTTTGTTTCATTAAATATATAGCTTAATTAGGTTCATTTAGTGCATTGTCAAAATTCAAAATTGTATTTGCAACATTTTATTTTTAGATTGTTGCCTAGTGTAATCAACAAATTCTATTGTTTAGAATCTAAAAATTGTATCTCATTCTAGGTCATTGCATTGCACTTTACCCTCTTTCCATTTTGGGTTTGTACACTAAGTTTTTGAAATCTTGTATGAGCTTTACAAATTGGTGTCCTATTAGCAATATTATTGCGAGACATATTTCAAGACTCATGTCATCCCATGATATCTCACTCGACGTGGATCTTGGGTTTTCTAGCTCTTTTTCTAATAGTGTTGATAATGAACCCCCTATGGATCATAGTATGCAAACATCATTTCCCATGACTTCCATGCCTACAACCAATGTGCTTAATGTTAACAATACCATCCCTACCATGACTAGTTCTACTCAAGATTTGGGGTGCACTCAAAGCCAAGGTGGAACTTCACTCCCTTCTTCTACAATACCCATTTCCATTCCAACATACACTATTACTCAAGTTACTACAAGAATCAAACCTAGTAGCAATGTGAACACTTCCTTAGGTATTTCCATAGGGAATCCTTCTAGCGTTGTGCATTTGAATCCAATATCTCCTCAACCATCCTCCTTCACAAACTTACAATTCACTTGCCCTCCACATACATACACTACTCCATATTATTCCCCTCCACCTTACAATAACAATTATGCTCTCCTTAACACACTTATACAAAGCATGGCATTCCTTTAGCAACAATTTGCAACCCTAAATCAAAACAACAATGGTCAACCTTCACAATACATCAAAACCAATCCCTATCCTTAGAGATATTGAGAACATAAATTCCACAATGTATAGAAGTTCACCAATTTGAGAAATATGGTGGGAAAGGAGATCCTATTAGCCATGTTTATGCTTTTACAACCTTGTGTAGTGACTTCATCTTTGAAGACAGACTTTTGGCTAAACTATTCCCTAGATCCTTGAAGAATACTGTTTTAGAGTGGTTCTCTTCTTTACCGAATAATTCAATTGGTTCATTCAATGAACTTGTTGATTCCTTTTACAACCACTTTCATATTCACATGGGTCCCAATATGACCCTAGTTGATTTAATGACATGCAAACAAAAGGATGATGAGAAAGTGATTGATTTCATAGCAATATACCAAACAATTTATTCACAAGTAAACATTAAGATTCATGATGCCAACCTTCAACGAATGTTTATTTCCAACTTACAAAAAAAAATCCAAAGAAAAATTGAAATTTTAATATTTTCATCCTTTACATAGTTATTTATAGCTCTTCATGATTATCAGAATCTAGCTTGTGATCGTGATGTGAAAAATCCCCCTAGCCATCCCAAAAAGTTTGAATCTACAACTCAAAATAGTTAACAACCTTTCAAAAGAAAAATAGGGGATTTTTTCAACTTAACTCCCCTTAACCAAGTCAAAAAACTAATATCCAAGTGGTTGCTACAAAGACAACAAATCCTTTTTCCTTTAGGGATGGGGATAGAAATTTCACTCCTGTACCCGATACCTTTCACAATATCATGTTGCAGCCTATCGAAAAGAACATGCTTACCTTACCTCCTATTAAAGAATGTGATCATAATCTACCATTTCCCACAGCCTTTAGATGAAACTCTTATTTCCATTACCATCGACAAAATGGACATGGTACGAAATATTGTAAGCATCTTAAACATCTTGTGCAAGACCTTATTGATAATAATCAACTGCAAATTGGAGGTATGAATGATCAAGGTAATAATTTTGTAGCTCCTCCCAACCAAAATTTACAAATCTTTACCAATCTCATGCCAAAACATATTATGTCATTTGTTAAAGCTAATGAAACCAAGAATGATGTGATGAATGTTGACATGGATGATGAAAACATAAAAGATGACAATGAAAAGAACCAATTAAAATGGTAGAATTTATCAAAGTTGAACCTCGTAAGGGCTCAACCAAAAGGCCTCTTCATATTGCTTTCTCAAAAAAAGACATACTTAAACATGCACGAACGATGGTCCTGTTTAAATAGCTGGAAGAATCAATAATAGGCCTACTAATAGGATATTAACTGATCTCATTTGTGGAGAGAATGAAATCACTAAAGAATTCCTATTTGTGCATGAACTCTATCAAGATACATATGACAAACTGAAAGAATGGATCAAGATGCATAATGGTTTTTCTTGTCCTATGATGGGCTCGATAGATCTCCCTTTGAAATTTAGACCGAAAACATTGAATGTCTCATTCAAGTTATCATCCCACAATCAGGTCAAATCCATGTGAAGCTAGGTTATCCATGGCTTCAATCTGTGAATTCCATCCCTTTAGTTGTGCATAAATGCTTAAAGTTTCCCTTTGGAAATGATATCTTTACTATGCATAATAATGGGTTTAATCCTACATCTTCCCAAGGAAACTTTTTATTAGATTTCTTTTGGCCTGGGCCTATTGAACCTATTAAATCTCATGTAGACTTCTTCTCCAAATCCTATCAAAAGTTCAAGGCAAAGCACATAACATAATTATCCCTTGGAAACATGCCTCAACCTATGATTGAGGCAACTGTCCTTGACAAAATAATGATTAAACCAAAATCCCTTTCAAACATCCAAGAGCAACCTATGGCAAAAGCTCCTACAATTTCCTACAAGAGACCACGAGACAACCAAAACAATTCTTTTGTGCCTCCTAAAATTAAAAAAAATAGAAAGCTAAAGAACCTCCTATGGTTCCTTCTGTTCCTCCCCTAAAGGAAGAGAAGAATCCTATGATTGAAAAACCTACTCATAAAAAAACACAAATTAACAATAGATTGAAACAAAATTGAAATGCTAGAGAGCATAGGCGTAGATGTCATCCTATTGCTCATATGTTACAAACTAAAGGAGACAAGAACAACATAGAAAATCAAAATCCAAACTTACCTAAAGCAATGCATGATGACTCTATACCCTTGCCACAACAATTTAAACAAGAACCTTCCGTGGACATTGTCATTCAACCTCCCATTTTGATTAATCTAGAAGATGACATTAGCATTACAAAGATTGATGAGCAAGTGCATAATGAGTTGAATTCATTATTTTTCTCTTCTATGAGATTAAATGACAAATCTCTAAAAAGAGTGTTGAACTTGGTGCTTCCCCTAGTCCAACACTTGCTATTGTCCCTTTGGCTAGTTGTCCACCATCTATTTATACTGATTGAGATTAGGATGCGAATGACCTGCTATAGGTTAAATCGCACATGCTTAATGTGATCCCCCAAGCTATTTCATTTGATGTATCTCTATCTCTCTTTGTGCATTCCTCTATATGTATCTACATTCTTCTATATGTTCTAAACACTTTATCTTTTTCATTTGTCTTGTTTTTTCCTTTTGGGGATGACACAAGGCATTGATACATTTAGGTCTCTTCCATGTTGACCTAAAGTATTTTTCTTTTTTTTCGCTCTTTTTATGCCATTCTTCTAGTTCTATGAGTATTTAGGGAATTATGATGTTTCTGACCTCTTAAACAACATTTTAGCAAAGACATACTAACCCTGATCCATAGATCCCTTATGTATTCTTGGGGGCAACCCCTTACGTCCTTTTTCATGACATCGCTTTATTTCGCAAAAATATGACTTGGCATAGGGTTTTCTGAGGAAATCTCTCATGTCTTAAAGGAGAAAATATTAGCTACTTTAAAGCAGTTGCTCACTGCAATGGTGTTAGCAACTACTTTAAAGTGGGGGCATACATCGATGAAATCTTTCAACATTTTACATATTTCATGGTGTGATTTTCTTTTTTCATACATTGGTACATCCTTTTCTTGACAATCATTGGGTTTGATGTCCTCCAAGAGTGTGATATTTCTAAGAGTACATTTCCCTTAGTGGCATGGTGCAAACAAGTCATTCCGTAAGTGGCAATCTAATATTTTTGACTTGTCCTCTCATGGAGATATTAGGCATGATGTTCCGTAAGAAGAAGACCTTATAAGAATGAAGAAAAATACCATTTAACAAAAACCTATAGACAAAATATTCAAAATCATTTAGCATTGTGGTCCCCTATTGAAGTTTTCAAGAGGATAACTTTGGTATAGTATGAGAGGCTAATATGATTCTCTCATTTTCCACCTCGTTTGGATACTCACCTAGTGGATGGCTTGAGGTTCCACTACCCCAAAGTCAGTGCACCTGTTGGTTGCATAGTAGACATCTTGCTTGTGAAAAATTTTGGACAAACAACCTAGACCTGGTCCACATCGTGTTGGACAGACTATCGAAGCTTGATCCTTTTTCTTAGACAAACACTTGTGTTCTACATCACATTGTTGGAATAGCTTATGCTTGATCCTTTATGTTCTTTTATTTTCTTGGTCTTTTATAGGGTATGATTGTGTATCTTTTTCATTGCTACATACATAAGTTTATTGAATGTCTACTTTAGTGTGAGTTTTTCATGGGGGAAAAATCTCACTAAAGTGGGGGCAAAATGTAGTGTTGAAAAAAGTAACCCTTTTTCACTCTTAGTTTGGGAATGAATAATTAATGATAAAATGGACTTATTGTGCCTTATTTAGGGTGTTGTAAAGTGTTTTCTTACAGTTTCACACTAATCTAGGGATTTATTAATTAATTGAGATTAATTAGAGCTTAATTATCCCCTTAAATGAAAATCCAAGCCTCATTTATTACATTTTCTAAGAAATAAATCCCAACACTCATTAATAATGTTTCACAACACTTAATTTGACAAGATTTGAGTCCTAGGCTAGTGACCTAGGACCCATTCACCACCTGGTGAATGGGTCCTTCCTAAGTCATAGGACCCCCTTTTTACATGTTTCATATCCCCGAAACTTGTCCTAGTTGAGTGAGTTGGGATCCGTTCACCTTATGGCGAATGGGTCCTCCTTAACTTAGGACACCCCTTTTTAAACATATTCCTGGTGGGATTTTAGTGATTTCAAATCCTAGATCTAATGTCAACTTGTGTTATTTGAATTTTAGGATTTAATCTTAAAGTAAGTTAAATATAAACATAAGGTTATTTTACATAGTTTCACCTAGTTCATTTCCTAGAGAAGACTTTCATGAGATCAAGCAATCTTCACAAGAGAATTATAGAGCATTCAAGGGAACTTTCAAAGGAATTCAAGGGAAAATTATCAAGATTTTACTGCAACAATCAAAGGTCATATCAACATGTCAAAGGCATAGGGCATCATGCATGTTGTTGAGCTAATGTGTTGATGTAGCATTGAAGATCCAAGTCAAGCATTGTTTCACATCCAAATTCAAGATCAAGATCTACATTCCTCATATCCATTCCATGTTTGATTGTTGATTTACATTCCAAGAAGTTTCATCCAAGGTAACATTGTTTCATGTTTCATTGTTTTATCATAAGGTTTAATTACCTAAACAGGGTTTGACCAAGGCAAACCCCTATTCCCTAACAATCAACAGTTTTTCTTCTCTCTTGATGTGTGATTGCAAGTTTTAGGTTGAAGATCAAGTGGAGAACAAAAGTTGCAAAAAGGTTATCATCTTTATTGCAAAATCATGAAAATGGAGCTACAAAATTTATTTTCAACTTTCGAGAGCTAAATATCTGGGAGTTGGGAGTGTAGATATTGAAAAATAGAACCCAAAAATCACTTTTCCAGAACCCTAGCTAGGACCCATTTTCCACTGGGCGAATGAGTCCTTAGTGGGGCCCGAAACAACAAATTTTCAGCAAGGTACACATCATTTCAACATCTTAAAACCTTCTTTATTGTTATTATATAGTTAGGTTTATTTTCTGATGTTCTTCTATGCATAATTGAATGAAATAACTAGTAAAAAGGTGTGGTTTATAATCTTGTTAATTCACTTTCGTAAGCCCCCCTTTTTCTTTGTTTCACTAGATTAGTTAAATAAATCTAGGTATTTATTTAATTATATCTTTAATTCTTTATTCTTCTTGATGAGTTAAATAAATCCTATTTATTTAATTTAATCTTTAATTCTTTATTTTTTCTGATTAATTAAATAAATCTTTAATTATGTTTTTAATTATCTTATTCCTCTAAATTAATTAAATGATTATTATAATTAATTTATTAATTAACAATCACCCACTTTCCTAAATTACTTAATTACTTTAATTATTTAATTATCCCTCTTCTCTCAACATTATTCATTCATCATGAATAAATAAAAATATATTTATCTATCTAATTCTCACTTGCACATTCCTGAAATAATTAATTAATTATTATCTTCTTAAATGAAAATATAAATTTATCTTCTAACTAAACACTTTAATTCACTTCACTTCTCATGCGCAACTAGTTAACTCACACTCTAAGTTATCTTCCACATAATTAAATTTTATTTACTTAATTATATCACTAATTATTCTTTATTCTTTTAATTTAATTAAATGAAATACTATTATTTATTTAATTATTTATCATTCACTTCTTCTATAATTAAATAATTTTTTTAATTATTTAATTATTCATTATATATTTCTCTCTATAATTAGATAATTAGCTTAATTATTTAATTTATATAAATTTATCTCTTCCATAAATAAAGGAAATTGTTCATTTTGTTTATTTAGCTCATCTTGCACATTCAATAATAATTAATTACTTTAATTAATTATCTTATCATAAAAAAAACTCATCTTCTATCTCAATTTTTCTTCCACTTCATTTATCATGCAATCAATTAACTCTAAATTTAGTTCACTTGACTCGTAATACATTGAGTTAACAATTTGATCTAAATATATGAATCAATTTTGATCATTGATCTTATTCAACACCTCATAATCTGGATCGTTCATCTGATCTCAATTCCTATAAAAGAAGGCATCCTTATTCCAAATTGTTGGCAATATTACATTGTATAACAGTTGTATGTAGTTCACAGTTCAACTATTTCAAACTGCTTCGTGTATCTCATGATCATCAATGAAATATGAAAAGTCTTTATTCCCCTTCATATGGTATCAAATCTGATCTCTTTCTTTTATAGTGATTCACAGATGTTGGTGTTTGTATATGGTGGAGACAAGAGGCAAAGTTGCGGTGACATTTTCACATTGAAGTTTTTTCTCCTATGTATAAGAATGCTAATGTTGATGTGTGTAAAGGAATCTAAATACAAATAGGTGTGTGAAATAGATGTTTC
>VDFB02206732.1:0-90417 GCA_007258455.2 Sequoia sempervirens | reverse complement strand
TCTCTTTCCTCATGGCCAGAGAGTTTCTACAGAAGGCATCAAAGTAACCTTCAAGATTGGCAATGGCCATGAGTACAAGGTCAATATAACATAATGTTAATTGGGCATGATTTTATTTGTTCAAGACCAATTTAGATTCATTTTCTGCTCACACTACTTTTATTTACATTTATGTTTTGCTAATATCCATTTTCCTTTACATTCATATTCTTCTATACATATTGTGTTTACAATAATTTTTTCCTTAATTTAATCTAGGGGAGAGGACCCATTACCTGAGAATGTTTCAATAGTATTGATAGTAGTGGTTTATATAATGCCCAATATTTTTAACAATATTGGACCAGTAGTTGTGACTTTAAAGTTGTTAGTGTTGATGATGACTACCCATAATTAAACAAAATGTATTACTTTGATCTAAAAAGAAACCAATCATGTGATTACACATCAGTTCTCAATAAAACATGTTGTGAATGCATAAATATTGGTCTCACTTTTCTTTTTGGGTCTTTTTGGACACCTTGACAAAAAGCATGCTGATGTGGCATCATATTTGATAATGTGGCTTTGAAACCTTAGTTATAAGCAAGGGACTTGTCAAGTAAGTTGATGTAAAGAATTGGGAGTGATTTGAAATTTCCACATAGGATAATTAGAAGCACAAATTTAGGGTGCTCAACTATGAGGTCCTCTCCCCTATATATTGTTGTGGCATAGGCATGATGCTGATGTTTTTGGGAACGGTGAGTAATTCGGTCAAGGGTAATGTAGTTTCTGCAATATGTCCTAGAAGAAGACATATATCTCCTAATTATTGCTATATAGCCCTAGGCCACTGTTCAAATTTTCCCATAGTACCTTTGATATTCGTGTCATACTGGACCAAGTCCAATTGTCAAGTGGAGCCAATGTCAACAACTTTTGACAACATTCTTCGAGTTTGTGGTAAAATTGCAGCCTTGGAACAGGGCATGGACATCCATGAAAGATACAACACATGTGATTTGTTTCATTAAATGGATCATGGTATTTTCAAATTAGTTGCATTCAACTTAGATTTGTACAATGTATAGAATGACATGAATTAATAACCTTGAAGTTTTTCTTGAACTATATAGAATTATTGAAGCTTTTACCTATATATAATTTTTCATACTTCCCAATAGGAGTTATTTCAATTCCTATATTTCACATGTTCAAGATTCCTTTGAGGAATTTTTTCAAACGATTTACATGTAAAAGATGTGCTTTCATTTTTTGCATGTATATCTTATACTAAAAATCACAAGATCAACTACTAGTTACATTTGCTTAAAGTTTCAAGCATCTTCAATGTATCCACTTCGAACATACCCTGCACTATATCATTCCATGAAAATGGAATTCCTTCCAGGCGTATAAAATAGTTTAAGCACCTTTTTGTCTCTAAATTGAGCATCCATGGCCACTAGGGCACTAGGAAAGTGTGGAGATTTAAAAGACTTTATAGCATATCCACTTCATGTCTTCTCCATGGGAGAAGAATAGTCTGAAAGCAATTTTTGTGGTTTGGAAAATTTCTTTGTAATTTCACTTCAATGTAATAAGCACAGGGAAAGTTTTTTTTCATTTTGTTACATATGTTTATTGTCCCCTACTGCCATGAATTAGGTATGAATATTTGGTTGTATTTTAACACATGATTGTAATCCTTTTTCTTTCCTTGTGTATGATTCTTCTTGCTCACTTTCTCTTATATTTGGGCATGATGTAAGGCATTCATCAAACTTTTTTTCATGCTAACCTAGGTATGGTATGAAGACCTGTTGTTATATGTTCCATTTCTTGAGAAGTGATTTCTCCTGTCATGACTTTAGTGAACTATAAAAATTAAACATTGAGCTACTAAACATTGTATAACTTTGCTTGATTTTTATACAACCCAACCTTAAACAATTCGAAGAAATGATGTGAACCTTTACATGTGTATGTTGTGGTTATTTATATGATCTCACATTATGCAAATGTGCAGAAGTTCTTAGGATCCAAGTTTGAAGGATGTTAAGTTGCCACTAGTTTAAGAAGAGGAAAGTATGTCTTGAGGAATTTCATGTTAAATACTATGTGATGTCCTAGGTACTACAAAATTTTGAAAATAAAAATGTTCTCACTAATTATTTGCAAAACGATGTGAGGCCCATATCATAGTGTCATGGTGATTTTTATATTTTTGTTGTTGGTGAGAGATCATCTATTGTATTTCTTTGTGAACACTTTGGATGTGTTCAAATATCTATGCATTATTTGTTTCTTATTCTTATTTGTGCAAATTCCACATGAGGTTTTTTTATTTAAAATTGCATTGTTTCGTCGAACATTCAATGAAGGAAACCAACGAACCTCCAAAAGCGTCCGACGAATTTGCAATACTTCTGACGAAACTTTCGTTGTAATGACTTGCCCATTTTTTCATAATTTCGACAAACTTCTGATGTTGTTTCGACGATTTGGAAGAGGCATGCCACTTGTTTTATAGCTATTGTTCATCACTAGATCAATGAAAATTTCATCGATATTCCGACGAACACTAGATCCATTTTTCATTGCGGCAACCAATGAAGCTGAGTCGTGATTTTGACATTTTAAAACTGGTCAAGAAAGCGATGAAAATTTAGCAACGAAAAATTATTTCAATGATTCGTTGGTATTCTGACAATAGTTTGTCGATATTTCAACAAAATTTCATCAGAAAGTGGAGTCAAATACATTAGTGAAAACTCAAAATTCCTCAACGCAACAAAACATTGCTCCCCCTTTGGATGTTAAGGCATTTTCCACTGCATTCTCTCCCCCTTTGACATCAATGACAAAAACTTACTTTTCTCTCCCCTTAGAATTTTTACTACATTCTATCTTATTGCATTCTCTCCCTCAATTGAAAAAGGATGTTGCAACTATTGCTAAATTTAGAAAATTATTTTATACTTATCTTTTATTTCCAGGAGAAATTTCTTCCAAGAGTCCATCGCAATCCCAGTAGCAATTATCGGGCTATTATTTTCTAATGTTTTGTTGATGACTCGTACAAGGGATTCAGGAATGGTAATGGTTTCTTTGAGTTGTTCTCCTTTCTTTAGAACTTCAACCATTTTCTCTAATATGCATTCAGTCAGATCCTTCACTTTCCAGAAAGTGTCCATAAGAGTGTTTCTGGCAGAGTGAACCTTTGCATGCTCAACTTGCAACTCATGAATATTCTTCTTAAATTCTCCATCCTTGCCCTAAACCATACTGTAGTCCTATCTGATTCTAACAAGATCATTCTCAATTTGTTCCAAATTTTCCTTATATTTTCCAATCACGTGAGGCCACTTGAGACAGTAATTGTAAATTTTGTTTATTGTGTCAATGCACTATCTTAACACATTCATTTTATTTTTCAGTTTGGCGACAGATAGCCTAAACTGCATCTTCAAATGTGAGATTATTTCTTCCTATTTTTTGTCTTGAGATACAAAGTCCATAGCCTCCTTGATACATTCAATAAACTCTTCTGGAAGTACATTATGCAAACTCTTCAATTGAATGTTGTTATTAATAAAGTATCTTCCTAGAGTGTCCTCAATGAGGTCATGTTCATATGATGGACCATTTATCCATATGTCAGATAAATTTTACATTCCATCTTCTTCTTGGAAAAATTTTAGTATCTTTGACTTGAGTAGACCACCTTCTTCATCACTCTCCTCTGCAATTACCACATCTGGTTTGATTGGTTTTGGTTCATCTCTTGGTGTATATCCTTCAAAGTATTCATCCACTATATCCACAATCATCTGCTCTTTCCCTTTTCCCTCAACTTTTGTTGACTTAGGTGTCAGAGGGATGTCACCAACCAACTCTCTTTCTCTCTTTTGCTTTTTCTCCATCTTTTTGGAGGATGATCCAACTTCAACTACTTTTACCGAGAGTGGAATATCACTTACACCAAACTTTCCTAACAAGTTCCTAAAGAAGCTTTCATAAGCTTGTTCACCATTTTCAAAAGAGTTGAAATGCTTAACAAAATTCTTGCAAACCGACATATTATCCTTCCATACAACATTGTCATTTTGAGGATTTTTTTTTAGGAAATACATCATAATGCATATAGCCAGGGTACCAAACCTTAAAGAATAATCTATATCCATTGTCAATTGCATATTCTTCATCAACTGATCCTTCAACAATCCACATAGACCAAAGTCTTCATCTTCTATTATCATCTTGTGTGCAATATAGACTGCGCCTACAGAGGTTGCACCATCCCTATTTCTGAAGAAGATCTTGTATGAAATTCCATATGCAATATACCTTCTTAATGGATCTTTGATCGTTGTAATCATCAGTGCCCTCTGATATCCTTTTGCATTGGTTAGGGCTTCAACCTCAACATTTCAAATCAATTTCTTTTTTAGGACATCACCAACATTGCACAAACCTATTAGATTTTTTATTACATCCTTAGAAATTTGATAGGGTTTATCTAGAGTAAGGATATCACCATCCAATCTATTCAAGATAAACTAACTACCTCTGCATTGACGAAATGAGGAAATTCATTCCAGATGTCCAGATTCTTGTGTTTTGCTCCTCCAAGCTTCTTCAATTCGATGACAGACAAAAAATTTGTTACACCCCTAACCTTTTGACTACTATACTCATCCAGAATTACTGTTCCTTTGATTTTCTTCATTTTTCATACCAACAGGGTTCTACCAATCACATAATAAGTATGAAATTGATAAACAATAGAAATACCTGGAGAATTCGCCGCTAAATTGACTTTCGCTCCTTCAAAATTTTGCTAAAAAGGTTCTCCATCTATTCTTCTTTGGTGCATAGTGACAAATGAGGGTCCCAAATGTTCTTTTATAACTTTGCACACCTAACTTCCTTATCGCATTAAATGCTTTTCCCTAGAAGTTTTAGTTACTCTGTTTTCAAACAGCAAGAGAAAAATCCATCTGCAAACCTTCAAGAAGCGATCACCAATACACTTGAGGATGAATGACACAATTGCAGACAACTTCTTGCAATCCAAAACCAGCTACATATGGGGGGACAAAATATTTTCATGAAAACTCCCCCTAGGCCAATGGCCTGAAATCAATTGCTAGATGAATTACTAGAGGGAGCTTCTAGTACAGCTTTAACATTCATCAAATCCACTCTTCTTTACCCACATTTTCTTCATCTGATCTCTTATCTCTTCCACATATTCTTTTCCTTTTTCCTTATCACCTTTCTGTGAATCTCTTCCTTGATATACCAGACCTCTTATGTCCATGTTTCCATCTGTGTAGAATCTTGCAATGTGAGCACATTTGTTACAGTTGTAGCATACTGAATTTTTCTGTCTATATCATCCATTCCATTGATTTCCTCATGATTTGCACTAATTAGCAACATGCCCAAATCTTCCACATGTGTAGCATTTAACATTCCTTTTGCTAACAAACATACTTCTACATTCTAATGACTTGTGACCAAACTTATTGCATTTAAAACACTGACTAGAAAATGATGGAGTGCTAGGGTTTATCTTACTTCTACACTGAGAAGCCATATGTCCAAATTTATTACAAACAAAGCAATATCCATTAAATTTCTGAGCATTGGGTTGTCTTACCGGATATCTTCTGCCTTTGTTCTTTTTTTCAGGGTCCTTTTGTTCAGATCCAGAGCTCACATCCTTCACATAGCCAAGACCTCACTTATCATTTGCATCCTTTTGACCTTTAGTTATCTCATCAATCCTAGCAGAACTGATCCTAAACTTCTCCTTAAACTCATTTTTTTTAGCAAGCTCATCTTTGAGAATAACTAACTATCTCTCAAGTTCTTGTTCATTGTTTCTGGATTGTTGCAGTTCAATCTCTAGCTAAATGAATCCACTATTAATTCTATTGCATTCCTCAGACTTCTCTTTCAAGGACTAGGCTAGATTCTCCTCCTTTCTTTCTTCAATCTCTTTGGTTAACTTCATCCCTACATATTCCATTTCAAGCTTTAGAGCAATATTGTCCTTAGCAAGCTTTTCACATTCTTATGTTATTTCTTTTAGGATTTGATTTGGATGAACATATTTCAGGCCTCTACTTTATTTTTGCTTCAACTGACCACATAGTTCTTTCCTCTTTTCCCTTGACTCATTTATTTTATCCTTCAGTGATTGAATGAATTTTTCGGCAACCACACGATTTTCTTTTAGTTCCATGACCTCTGCTTTAGACTGATCAAGATCATCAAGTGCTACCATAAGCTATTGCTGAAGACCACCTGCGCCCATTATAATCCAAGATCCACCTCAAGCTATTAAACTCAGAAGAGGAACCTGCTCTGATACCAATTGTTGGAAAAACAAGGATAGACAAGTGAGAGGGGGGGTGTGAATCAGTTTTCACAGAATGATAAACTTTTCAAACTTTACTTAAGATCTGATGAATAAGCAATTAACCATAAACAATTCACACATTAGAGAGACAAAGAACACCAAGATTTTTTATGTGGAAACCCTGTTAGGGGAAAAACCACGGTGGATGTTAATCCACAAAGTATACTCTGTTAAAAGTATGATAAAAAGGGGAATGTAATTGCATTCAGGCACACTGCCTAAAGCTCACTGCTCAAAATACAAAAGAGGACTCACTGTCCAAGAGGAGTTTGAATTAAAACTTATTCAAAATATGAACTGAGAAAATAACATCTCTAAATGCCTAGATTCAGTTCCAATGAAGAACATGAAATGGATTCTGAACCTTTTGTCCAATTCACACTTTTGCTTTGTTTTGCTCTGCTCTACAAAACCCCTTCTACTGCACAAACAAAATTCACTCGATAGATCTTCTGATATTACCTAATGTAGTTGTTCTACACTTTTTTGGAGACACACCTTTTCACCACTTCATACATCATATACAAAATGAGTTACTGATCTCATTTATATATCCGCTAACAAGAATTTTATTATTATATGTCAGCTTCAAACTAATCCAGGAGGATCCAAAAACCTCAAAAAATATCACAGTCTTAGAATCTTTCAGAACAGGAAAATTAGGTGTCCAAAAAGGTTAAAAATTGATTGTCTCAAATCCAAGAAAAAATGACACCAAGTGATAGTGCATGTTGTGCTGATTCCAGAACTATCTTCAATTTCAAAAATGGAGTCCGTATGAGCAAAATAGAGCCAATCAAAGTTTTAGTCAAATTGATGATGTCAACATGTGACATGGCAATTGACTGGATAGTGACATGGAAATTGCAGGTGATGTGGCAAAAATCTCACAAAAATTCACGTACCATGCTTTATTTTTTAAAATAAAGTGTGGAGGCTTATTTTATCTCACAAAAATCCATTGGATTTTGTGGGATCCAAATCTCCTAAAAAAAAAAACTCATAAAAAAAAACAAAGAAATAACCCTCCATTTTAAAGAAAAACAACTTAACAACTTAAAACCAAATAAGCCCGAGATGAAATATGACAAGGGTTTAAAAAACAACTTAATTGTTTTATTAAGGGTGGTTGATTATTTTATTTTTAAAATGGGGAAGTTGTTGTTTTCTTATAAACGGGTTAGTGTGTTTTTTGTAAGGCTTATAATTATAAAAGCCAAAGGAGGGGGTTAATTTATTATTTTATTTATTATGGTGGTTTTTAACCCCATATGCAAAATTATGTATAAAAGGGGGATAGGAGTGTGATTTTTTCATTCAGATGTTTTGAGAGAAAATTTTATACTCTTTTGAGGAATTTTTGGAGAACTTTACAAGGTGATATTACACCAAGAATTGTAAAGAGTTGTGAGTGAGATTGTGAGGAGAATATTGTAAGCTTGGAGAATTGTAAGAAGGCATTTTTATAAGCTTGGGAATCTTAATAAAGTGGTCCAACATTGAGAAGTAAACTCGAAGATGTAGCTCAAGTTAAGAAAACTCCGTTATCAAGGGTGATCTCTCGTTTTCTTCTCTGTCTCATAATTATTTCAGTATTTTTATTCTTTGAGTTTCTTAGCTTATGTCTCTAGAATCTGGATAGAGTATAAGTGAACTTTATTTGTCATAATTTGAATGGTTAAGATACATAATCATGTATTACTGTTGCGATCAATAATTAAATCTATAATTGGATTAAGTTTTGGAAAACTTTAATGTCCTAGTTTGCAGATCAAGTTTGGTATCAGAACCATTTAACAGGAAAATTGCAAGTGGTGAATGTTAACCGGGTTGAAACTGAAGCAAGGAGAAGGTGCACTAGAAGAATTCAACCCAGAGATTGGAAAACAAAGGATTTTTCCATGATCAGAGATGGCAGCTGAACAAAGCCTTATGGAGCTTGATGACAAAGCTTTCCAAAAAGATTTTCTTGAAATGAAAGCTATGGTGGAAGTTCTTTTCCAGGAAAGGTAAGAGTGACAGAGGAAAAGGGAACGCAAGAATAGAAAGGAGGAAAATGAAACTACTTCAAAAGAAGAAAAAGGTAAAGGAGTAGGAGGTGGTAGTGAGCCTCCTGAACCTTCATCCTCATCTTCTTCTTCATCCTCTTCATCTTCTTCTGAAAGTCCAAGGCATTCTTCACAAGGAAAAGTTGTACAAAAATCATCTAATTCTCCTTTATTAAAATTAGATGTCAAATTTGAGTTGCCTATGTATAATTGTGAACTGGATGTAGAAAAATTGGATAATTGGCTTAAGCAGATCAAAGTGTATCACAGGGTTCAATAGATCTTGGATGATTCTTCTAGAATCCAGCTAGCTACCCTTAGAATGGGAGGCACTACATTGGTTTGGTGGGAGAGTAAAATCCAAGATGATCTTGCCATGCCCAGTAAAATCATCTCATCTTGGTGTGAATTTACTTCTTCTTTAAAGAAACAACTTTATCCTTTGGGTTATATGCAACAAGTTGTTATGGATTGGAAAAATATAAGACAGGGTAAAGGAAAAACCATGCAAGAGTATACACATGTGTTTAGGAAGAAAGCAATTGCTCTTGGCATTCCTCTTTTTACACAAGAAACTTTATTAAAGTATATATGTGGTTTGCATTCACATTTGAAACATACAATCCTGATGTTTAATCCATCTAACTTTGATGAAGTGTGTGTACAAGCAACCCATATTGAAGCACGTGAAAGGAAAATAAGTTTCAGTTCAAAGAAGGAATTTGTTCCTCCAACTAAAGGTAATAAAAAGGGAAAGGAGAAGAAAGCAACTACTATGAAGAAAAAGGAAGGTGAAAAGCCTACTTGTTCACATTGTCAGAAGAATGGACACACATATGTGAAGTGTTGGAAACTGCATTTGGAATTGAAACCAAAGTGGTTTAAGGACCATAAAGGAAAGCAAACGACCACAGTTGTCGTTCAGGATCTTGGATCAGAATCTAATGAAGAAACAAAGATAATAGTTGTGTGTTTGAAAGGTAAAGCTTTTGTTGGTAATGATTCTACCACTGATGTTTCATGTGCTTCTACTTCTAAAAGTCATGTTGTTCTTGAAGATAGCAAAAGATGTGAATTATTTCATATAAGGGTGATTTATAAAAACACTAAGATTGATACACTGATAGATAGTGGGTCCCAAGTTAATCTAATTTCATTTGAAGTTGTTAAAAAATTGGGATTGGAAACAAAGCCACATAAGAAACCTTATCCATTAGGTTGGGTGTGCAATGATAACATATTCCGAGTAACAAGGCAATGCAATTTAAGATTTGCAATAACATCTAAGTTTATAGATGAGGTTGAATTTGATGTGGTTCCACTTGATATCTGTGGGATTGTGTTGGGTAGCCTGTACTTATATGATAGAAAAGAAATATTCTACAGGGAACATAATCAGTATCACTTGTTTAAGGAAGGAATTGAATACATTATGCATTCTCATCCAATTAAGACTAATAAATATTTTGTGACAATGGGACAATTGAAAAGGGTAGTTAATGTAAGCAAGAATTTGGCACTTATGTCTGTACCATAAGAAGTGTCATTGCATAAAAGCATTTCTAATTCTGAGGTTTTTCTAGTTATGAAAGATAAGCATGATGTTGGTACATTCTTTTTCTCACCCACAAATTTAGTTTTGTTATTCAACCTTCTACCTTTTAGTAGTGTATGGTTGGTAGTGGCAACACTGAATGTGGATGTGTATATGGCTAATGTACTTAACAAAATCAATGCAGTTTTGATTGTTGTTGTGATGAGTCAGATGCAAAGGTTCCAAGAAGGAAGGACAGATGATACCAGGAAAGTGACACAAAAATTCCCTCACTTAAATTGTAAATAAAAATAGACCTTTTGGAGGTCCAAAAGCTTCTCAATGGGGAGGAATGATCCAAGAGGATCCAGAAACCTCAAAAAATATCACAGTCTTAGAATCTTTCAGAATAGGCAAATCAGGTGTCCAAAAAGGTAAAAAATTGATTATCTCAAATCCAAGTAAAAATGACACCAAGTCATAGTGCTTGTCGTGCTGATTCTAGAACTATCTTCAGTTTCAAAAATGGAGTCTGTATGAGAAAAATACAGCCAGTCAAAGTTTTAGTCAAATTGATGATGTCAGCATGTGACATGGCAATTGACTGGATGGTGACATGGAAATTGCAGGTGATGTGGCAAAAATCTCACAAATATTCACGTACCATGCTTTATTTTTTAAAATAAAGTGTGGAGGCTTATTTTATCTCACAAAAATCCATTGGATTTTGTGGGATCCCAATCGGATTTGGTGGGATCCAAATCTCCTAAAAATTAAAAAAAAAATAACTCAAAAAAAACAAAGAAATAACCCTCCATTTTAAAGAAAAAAAACCAACTTAAAACCAAATAAGCCTGAGATGAAATATGACAAGGGTTTGAAAAACAACTTAATTGTTTTCTAAAGGGTGGTTGATTATTTTATTTTTAAAATGGGGAAGTTATTGTTTTTTTATAAACGGGTTAGTGTGTTTTTTGTAAGGCTTATAATTATAAAAGCCAAAGGAGGGGGTTAATTTATTATTTTATTTATTATAGTGGTTTTTAACCCCATATGCAAAATTATGTATAAAAGGGGGGAGGAGTGTGAGTTTTTCATTCGGATGTTTTGAGAGAAAATTTTATACTCTTTTGAGGAATTTTTGGAGAACTTTACAAGGTGATATTACACAAAGAATTGTAAAGAGTTGTGAGTGAGATTGTGAGGAGACTATTGTAAGCTTGGAGAATTGTAAGAAGGAATTTTTAGGTTCTTGTCAATATTAATAAAGCAATCCAACATTGAGAAGCGAACCCAAAGATGTAGCTCAAGTTGAGAAAACTCCGTTATCAAGGGTGATCTCTCTTTTTCTTCTCTGTCTCATAATTCTTTCGATATTTTGATTCTTTGAGTTTCTTACCTTATGTCTCTAGAATCTGGATAGAGTATAAGTGAACTTTATTTGTCATAATTTGAATGGTTAAGATACATAATCACGCATTACTATTGCGATCGGGAATTAAATTTGTAATTGGATTAAGTTTTGGAAAAATTTAATGTCCTAGTTTACAGATCACAAAAAAAATATAATATTCTTCCACAAGTTGCCTCATTTCACCAATTAGAATCAATGCATACCCACACAAGTCAACTATACTATAGTAGGGACCCAAACCAAAATTCCCAACATAAGAAATAATTAAACACATACTCCTCATACATTCAGAACGCGCCATACACAGTAGGTCAACTATAATGAGAAAATAAGCAATAAATTATTCTACCGAATCTCCAAACTCGTACATGAATCAATGTAATTTCATAAAACTTATCAAACAGGTAGCATACATGCTTGACAAGCTTCCCTGGGGAGTCACACAATAAAATACTAATCCAGTGAAGTATTCAGATCAACTTACCAACTAGATACTCTATTCTTTGTGCCTTCTACGGGTAGAATATTGTCTTCTAATTTCCTTGCCAGTAGGAACTACTTCTAAACTGCAAAACACACTACTGGATCAAGTTTCCATCAATGACAACACTAGTAACAAAAAAAATTTTCCCAAAGCCATATGCCAACATCCTCTTCTCCATGTGATCATTGAAAAGTCACATCACTCACATGGGTCAAAGTCCTACTTTTTGGGAACCTTGTCTTATCAACAAGATATTCCCAATCATGTGAATTTAAAATTCACATTTATCATCCCAACCACTTCTCTCTTCCCCATGGTGATGTGTGAGGAATTCTAAAATTCCTCACATGTCAACATCCTTCCCATATGGGGACAAGAAGTTCCTTTTTGAGGAAATATTCTCCCCTTTCCAAGGTACTTGCAAGTACCTCCACCTCACTTGTACTCTCTCCACCTCACTATATCCTTTTTCATCTCATTTTCACATGTCAAGATGTGAGGGCTTGTGAGTCCTCAACTCACCATAGCCCTCCATCTTGGCCATGTTGGCTCAATCTTGACCATTGAATTCTCTAGAGAATTCTCCCCTAAATATAAAGGATTTCTATTCATTCTCTCATTATGCATTCAACTTACAATCACATTTTTCAAGTTCTCCAACTTCATCTCTCAAGCAACTTCAATCACTTGCATCCATCCTCCATTGTTGAAGCTTTAAGCTTTCATTGTATCCATTTTGTTCGCTTTCTCACATACCCACATCTCTCATTTGAATCTTCATTTCATTAAGATCATTTTGCATCCACTTGTAGCAATCTTTCCATCAAGGAGCACACATTATCGACAATCAAAGGGCCAACCCAAAATATCAACTTGAACAAAGGTAAAAATCTACTTTCTTTATATTTATTTTGTTTGAGTTAACATAGCCCTATCTCAAGGTGTTTTAGTGTTGTTTCCATATTTTTCCATTTTTTTTTGCATCACTTAGGATAGGTAAACTTCATGGATCACATTTCTGGCATGCCTGGTGGGACCCACAAATGGGTCCCTTTCTTTTATGTTTTCTGTTGTTTGACATTTTGAAGGTTCAGGTTGCAGAGAGGTGACTCTGTAGCTGATAGAGGCAACCCCGCCTACTGTTGGGTGACCCTGCCCTACATAGGGGTGAACCTACCCTAAGTTGGGTGAACTTTCCCCAACTTGCATGAACCTGCCCTCAATAGGGGTGACCTTATCTTGTAGAGTCGTCCATCTGTGCCTTAGAGTGAATCTACCTTCAGTTTTCGAGTTGGGCAAACTTGCCCTACAGAGGGGTGAACCTTCCCTTCAGAGGGGAAAACCTGCCCCATAGAGGGGTGAACCTTCCCTACAAAGGGGTGAACCTACCCCAGACAGGGGTGAACCTGTCCAAATAGAGGTGTCTACAAGGTGAAACATGGGTTTAAACTTCGTGTTTAGCTTTTTTTTCTTATCGGTTTGAGGTACTAACCCCCTAACTTCATCTATTGGTGAGTTTGTCCACTTTTTTCCTAACATTTGTGTAGCTTTTTGCACACTTTTCAAAGAATGGAGATCAAACTACTAACACTTTTCTTGTAGAGCGATCATTTCAAGCTTTGTTAGTTTAGTTTGTTTAACATTTTTTCTTATTAATCTAGGCACATATATCTAATTAGGGGGAGTCAACATACTATTTATTGTGTTTGAAAGTCTTTTGTGTCACCCAAAGGGGCACTACATCATTCAAGCCTTCCCCTTGCACTGCCAAAAACAATTAGTGTTCTCATTTTAGCGGGACCTGCTTGGGGATTTCATCACCCCAAGGGACGATCCCAACCACATGTACCAGTGGGGTATATAAAGGGGGGAGAGAAAAATTAGTACCTCAATCCAGTCACGTCGTGTCTGGTGAAGGGTTGAAGCTAGGGTGATACCTAGATAGACGTGAAGAGTTGGTCTGAGCCTTCAGTATCTCATTGGGGTTCTTGACTCACGATTGTGATAGGTTAGTGTTCATGGTTGTGCCTCATGTACTAAGCATATATTGAGGACTCCCTAGCTGCCTTGTTTAGCCTAGTTAGAGGATTGTGTTGGCCATACCCTTTTCACTAATCTTAGGATTGTGTTGCTTGAATTTTCTTTTTTGTGCAAAACCAGTGCATATCTATTTAGTCAAGTTAGCCTTTGCCTTTTACTTGTTTGCTATGTTTTTGGTCCTTCACCATAGTTGTTTTCATCCAAGTCAACTCCAAGTCTATTGGCAGGGGAGACCTTGCCCTCAATAGGGGCAAACCTTCCCTCAACAGGGGCGAACTTTCCCTCTGTCTCAGTCATTTCCTAGCCTATTTATGTAAAAATCACCCATCTTTCTGAGCATCTATTTCCCACCTATTTTTCACTAAATAGGTGACATTAACCTCAACTTGGGAAAACCTACCTTGAACAAAGGTGACTCTAGCCTCTGTCAGTCAGATAGTCATCAAAACAATAGTTTCACCAAGTTGGGCGAACCTGCCCTAACTTGGAAAAACTTGCCCCATACTTGGAAAAACGTACCCTAACTTGGGTGAACCTACCCCATACTTGGGCGAACCTTCCCTAACTTGGGAAAATCTGCCCCCCAAACAACTAATTTCACCCTCTATTCAGTCATTCCAAGCATCCGCTTCCCCCCTTCGAGCATCCTTCTCCTCATTTCAAGCATCCATCTCCTCATTCTAAGAATCCTTTGCATTCATTTCCTCATTTTGAGAGTCTTCTTACTCATTCCAAGCATTTGTTTCCTTGTTCTGAGCATTCATTTCCTCATTTTGAGTATTTGTTTCCTCATTCTAAGCACTCATTCATGCATTCTGAGCTTTCGTCTTCTTGTTCTGAGAGTCGTTCATCCATTATGAGCTTTTGTCTCCTTGTTCTAAGAGTTAGTTTCCCATTTAGAGTAATCATTTACTCGTTCTGACCATCCGTTCATCCATTCTGAGCATCCATCTCCTCGTTTCAAGCATTTGTTTCCTCATTCTGAGCATCTATTCATTAGTTTTGAGCTTTTGTCTCCTCATTCCAAAGGTCCTTCTCCCCTTACGAGCATCCATTTCTTCATTTTGAGTATCCATTCCCTCATTTTGAGCATTTGTTTCCTCATTTTGAGTATCTGTTCATCCATTCTGAGCATTCGTCTCCTCGTTCTGAGAGTTTGTCTCCCCTTTCAAACAATCGTTTCCTCATTCTGACCATTTGTTCATCCATTTCGATCTTTTGTACCCTCGTTCTGAGATTCGTTCATCCATTCTGAGCAATTTTTTACTCGTTATGAGCATTCGTTCGCCCGTTTTGAGCATCCATCCCCTTGTTCTGAGTATTCGTTCATCTATTCTAAGCATCTGTTTCCCCAATCCGATCACCTATCTCCTTGTTCTGAGAGTCCATCTACTCATTCCAAGATTCTATTTCCCTATTCCAAGGGTTTGAAAGCAGATAGGTGACCTTTCCCTCCATACCTTGTCCTCCAGATAGGCGACCCTACCCAACAGATAGGCAACCTTGCCTAGTGGATAGGTAAACCTATCGAATTTATAGGAAAACCTTCCCAATAGATAGATGAACCTACTGAATAAATAGGTGAACCTGCCCAGCAGATAGGCAAACCTTTCTAGTAGATAGGTGAACCTGACCTTCATCCAATCATTTACATCTTCTGTTCACCCATAATCTACATTTTGATTTGTCTGCGTCATCTATTCATCATCTGAACACACCTTAGAGCATCCCTAATTCTCATATCCATCATCATTTTCTTGATCCAAATCCTCTAAACTTTGTTTCAGTTTATTATCCAAATTGGCCTAGGTATCTAAATCTGATTGAGTCATCATCCAAATATGCTTAGGATTGTCATCTGTCCTGAGTTAATCATCATCGTCGGCCTAATCAATCCACTTTCAATCTCAAGGTGGATTTTGTGTCGCAATCATATATCTATCCTTTAATCTGATCAATTAGCATCCTAAGTCACCTAGGGTAATCTTTGAACTTGGTTTAGAAGCCCTTTCATCATCCTATCTGACCCATCATTTGATCTTATCAATCATTTCATCAATTGATCTTATCCAATCTAATACAACCACATACCTATCCGATCACCCAATCAATCTATTTCTATCTTGAAGTAGATTCAAGGTCGTAATCATCTTGTGATAATCCAATCCCATCGAACCTCTAAACTTGGTTTAGGGTCAATCCCATCGCATTGTCTAATCATCCTAATTTGAACTTCAACATGATCCTAATCTGAGCTTTAATTCAACCCCAATATGAGCTTGACCTAAATCCTAACTTGATCTTTAGTCCATTCCCATCCAAAATATTTTGATCCATCTTATTTATCTTTTCATTATCTCCTCTTCTAATCATCCGTCCACATCTTTCAATCTATATCCATAATGAATCCTTATCCTTCACCAATAGTAGTCAAGGGAAACCCTAATTGTGTTGACGATGATAACAAGTCTTGTTGATCAAGAGGAATATGACATAGATCCCCTTGATGCTATCATTTCTAGTAAGCTTTCCCCAACTACTTTTCAAAATCCAATCACCCCTCCGAGCTATCCCAACACATCTTCACCCACACCTGCTAGTGTTGCTTATGCTACCTTTGACAAGGGATTTCCATTATCTTCCTCACCCGCATCTCCATTATATCCTTCCTCTATATCACCTTCTTATCCAACATCCACG
Organism: Sequoia sempervirens; assembly: GCA_007258455.2. NCBI lineage: Eukaryota > Viridiplantae > Streptophyta > Pinopsida > Cupressales > Cupressaceae > Sequoia > Sequoia sempervirens. The sequence continues at coordinate 73,782 of VDFB02206732.1, read as the reverse complement.
TCTTCTTATCCCAATCCAGTATCCCAACATCCCTATTATAATCCCCCATCCACATCCTCCTATTTCAATCCTTCAACCACATATGCCTGCTATGCTAATCCTCCATACCAATCTACCTATCCTAATTCAACATCCACATCTTCCTATCCTTATCCAACATCCACATCTTCCTATCCTTATCCTACATCCACACCTTCTTATTCTAACCCAACATCCACATCTTCCTATCAAAATCCACCATCCATGTCCTCCTATCTCAATCCACCATCTCAATCTTCCCATCCTAATCTATTGTTCCAATATCTTTGTTACAATAAGCCGACCATATCATCTTTTTCTAATCCACCATCCACATATTCCTATTCTAGTCTTCTATCATAGCATCCTACCTTAACCCTCCATCCAATCCTAGTCCTCCACCTACTCCCAGTCCTACATCTAATCCCATTCCCCCATCTAATCCTATTCCACCAATCCATAATTCCAATCCTTCACCAATCCCTAATCCTTCATCTATTCCCATCACCGCAACTAAGCCTAGAAAATGCATGATTCTGACTCTAGAAGTTCTCCAAGGACTTGTGACAAAGAAGACATCCCCAACTCCATATCTTGAAGTCGTGGAACCATGCCATCCCAACCCATCATCCATAGTCACTAGTGATGAGACCCTTCTCCATCCCACACCTATCATTAGTGTTCCTACCCCTAGCACCACTCAAACCATTGAAACCATCACACCCACCGAATCCATTGAACCCCCATCTCCTACTCCGAGCACCACTCAATCCATCGATGATAACCAAATCCCATCACCATCTTCTACTCCTACATCCACCCAATCCATAACATACATTCAAATCCAATCCACTCCTCCCACTCCTAGTATCACCAAAATTCATTCCCATGAACTTCATGAATCCTCCATCCTTCCATCTCCCCCACTTGAGGAGTCCCTCCAACACTCCATCATCATGCCACCCACACAAGATGAGTCATTCCAAGAGCTTGATCCAGAACATACCAACATATCCCATCCTTCACACCAAGATCCTAACATCCTATCTACTCCAACTCAATATCATAATCCCCCATCCATTCCATCTCATGATCCCCTTGCCGCTACAGATCCAAACACTCCATCTCATGATTCTTTATCACCCTCTACCCCAACCCAAGATCATAATCCCCCATCTATTCCATCTCATGATCCCCTTGTCACTACAGATCCAATCACCCCATCTCATGATCCCTTATCACTCTCTACCCCACTTCAAAATCATAGTCCCCCATCCATTCCATCTCATGATCCCCTTGTTGCTATAGATCCAATCACCCCATATCATGATCCCTTATCACCCTCTATGGTGTAAGTGTTCCTTGGTTTGCTTGCACAACTAGCTAGGAAGACTTTTCCCTGTCTTCATCCAGGAACCTAATAGCTTCTAGGTTCTAATTAGGCTTAGGTCATTAACTAAGCCCTATCCCAACTCCTCTCCAAGAGTTTCTCACCTTGTGCTTCACCTTGAAAGACTGACACCACTTTGAATTGGCAAACTCTTCCCAACACCTAGAAGACTCTAAGTGCTAACATCACTCAAAACCTTGAACTACTTGCAGGGGTGTTAGTGACATTGAAAACATGCCAAACACATCCATTTGGTTCCATCTTGGATGGTCTTCAATCTTTACTTTTACCGATTCCAAGATTTGGTCTTGAATAGGCCTAATCCCTTGTAGCCCTTGACAGTGACCTTTTTGTCTCTCTCGACAAATCTTTCCAAACAACCTAGAAAAAAAACTTCACATTCAGATACCCTTTTTGATCCTCTAAAAGATTTACAAGGTTTCAGACCCCTGACTCATCCATACACTAGTCTCCTATAAACTAGGTCAAATAGGGCTAATAGGCCTAATTACTAGGAATTTTCTGATCTCTTGCTCCTCTCTCACACAAATGGATTGACTGGACCTCAATCCTTCTAGCATGTGAAGATTTGATCATACCCTGCCTGGAACTATACCTGTTCCATATGGTACCTCCTTCCCCTGCCTAAGTTCTTTAATTCTTCACTATCAAACCTCTAACCAGGTACTTTGAACTCGCCTAGGGTTTGATTTTAAAAATATATGCTCGACCTTGCATGACTCCTAACCCTAAATATGTACAAACTAGTGGCTCCCCTAACATTTCCATCTATTCTGAGGAAAATCCTGTGGTTAGATTTCATGGGGGAGCCATAAAAAGACTGACTGACCAAAATAGAACCAACAAACCCTCTAGACCCTAATCTATGAATTCAAAACACCAATTTAACTTAAAACAATTTAATCACAGAATGGAAAATGCTTAAGACTACCCTTTGAACACAAAACCAATGTTAAATCAATACATACAACTCATCTAATAACACTGTCACTCAAAAGCACTTGGTATTCACAGAAAATGCAGAGTTCTTTCTATTTCCAAAAACCAAAAACTTGATTACAACAACTCTCTCATTTTGCATTCGAGCCACACCTTTCATAGATGCCATTTGCCAAGTTTTTATTGATGTTGGTCAATCCACACTCCCATCTTTTAGGGGATCCAAGATAACCGAGTTGCATGTAACATGACAAATGTTGTCAAGCAACTTTGTAACAACTTCTTGCAACTTATCATTATGTCCTCTTCCTAACTCCTAGGACCTCTACCTCCTAGATTCCAAGCAACCAAATCCTTTAACTGCCTCTTGGCATCTTTCTAACAACATAGATGTGTTTAGAACACATTTAAGACTTAAAATTCCAAATTAAGCTAAACAAAGCAAAACTAGCAATAATGACTAAACTTTGGTGAATCTTAGTCCTAATGACTAATTCACCCAACCACAACAGTGGCCTTCTAAGGTCCAAAACAAATACATACTATCACCTTGACTTGGCTAAGGTCAGATACAAGCCAAAAATGACAATCAACAAAATGGAGGTTAGCCTAGGTGCTCTTGCACCATCCTCCCCAAAACAAAAGAGTTCAATCCATCCTTGGATTGAGTAAGTTGAGATCAGTACCCAACTTCTTGAACTCTGATTCCTTGATCCACACTGCATCAGCATCAGGTTGACCATGCCTTTTAATCAGATGTTCCTTGTATTCCTTGGTTCTAGTCTTCTTATAGACCCTGGTATCCAGTATATTGTTAGCTTGTTTGACTGTAGCAGAAGGTTGTTTAAGCTCTTCCACATCTTGGATGACTTCATTGAGGTTTTGATCCATGTCTGGTGGTGGTCCTTTATAATGAACCAGGTCTGCAATATTGAAAACAGGGGACAATCCATTGTCATCCGGTAGCTGCATTTTAAAAGCATTGTTTCCATACTTTGCCAAGATAGGACAGGGACCTATCCTTTTCATCTACAACTTGTGAGGAACTCCTTTTTGTAACCTAGACTTGTTTAGATGCACCATCACCAAGTCTCCAACATTGAACTGAACTGAACTTCTATGCTCATCCACCTTGGTCTTTTGCTTCATGTTGTTTTCTGCCAATGTCTTCCTAACTGTATCATGAATCTCCTGCATTGCATAGGAAAAATCATCAACATATCCACTTCCCTTGACTCCATCCTTTAAGTCTCTTATCTCATAGACTCCTCTAGGGTGTAGAGCATAGACAATTTAAAAGGGACTCTTCCCTGTTGATCTATTCACAGTGTCATTATAAGCATATTCAGCTTGTCCTATCAATTGATCCCATTGTTGACCATACTCCTTGGTCAAGCACCTTAATAGATTTCCAAGACTTCTATTAACAACTTCGGTCTGACCATCAGTTTGGGGATGGTATGCAAATCCAAAAGATAGATTAGTACCCAATCTCTACCAAAGAGTCTTCCAAAAATGACTCATAAACTTAGTGTCTCTGTCTGACACAATGCTCATTGGTAATCCATGTATCCTTACTATCTCCTTGAAGAAAAGAGAGGCTATTTGACTGGCATCATTGGTTGTTTTACATGGCACAAAGTGAGCCATCTTGCTGAATCTGTCCACAACTACATAAACAATGTCCTTGCCTTGTCTTTTCTTGGGTAATCCAACTACAAAATCCATACTCAAGCATTCCCATGGCCTAGTAGGAATAGGCAGTGGTTGGTATAGGCCTGCATTTGAAGAATTACCTTTGGCCTTTTGACACACTATACAACTTTCCACATACCTCCTAACATCTAGGTTGATCCTTGGCCAATAATAGAACCTTTGAACAAGTTCTTGAGTCTTTGTGATCCAAAAGTGACCACTCAATGCACCATTATGCTTTTCTTGTATCAAATTCTCTCTAATAGAGCCTCTAGGGACACATAGCTGATTCCCTTTAAACAAAAGATCACTTTGCAAAGTATATTTAGCATATTTACTATGAAAATGATTCTTGTATTAAGCACATACCTTATAAATTTCTGCAAAATCTTCATCATCTGCATATAGATCCTTGAAATGATCTATTCCCATGCTCTTCAACTGAATCTCTTGAATGGTGAGGGCTCTTCTACTCAAGGCATCTGCCACCTTGTTGAGTACTCCTTTCTTGTGCTTGATATTGAAAGTATAAGCTTGCAGGTATTCCACCCACTTCATGTGCCTGTGACTCAATTTCTCTTGTGAATTCAAGAAACTAAGTGCTTGGTTGTCTGAATACACTATGAATTCCTTGGGAAGCAAGTAGTGCCTCCATTTCCTTAAAGCTTGGACCAATGCATACATCTCAAGGTCATAAGAAGAATACTTCTTCTTGGCTTCACTTAACTTTTCTGAATGGAAAACCACTGGTCTGCCCTCTTGACTGAGAATAGCTCCAATAGCCACATTGCTTGCATCACACTCAATAGTGAATAGCTTCTCAAAGTTTGGTAACACCAAAATAGGTTGGGTAGCTATCTTTTCTTTCAACAACTCAAAACTTTTGTTAGCTTGCTCATTCCATACAAACTTAGTCTTCATCCCTCCTTTAATGGTATCCAACATAGGAGCACAAATAGCACTAAATTGTCTTATGAACTTCCTATAGTATTGAGAAAGGCCATGAAAACTTCTTACCTCTATTGTTGTCTTTGGAGTAGGCCAATTGAGGATGGCTTCCACTTTGTTGCTGTCCATTTTTAAGTTGCCATGTGATAGCACAAATCCAAGGTACACCAGCTCTGTTTTGATGAATTCACACTTTTCTAAGTTGATCATCAATTTCTCCTTGTGCAGCTTCTTAAAAATCAACTCTATCTGTTGGAGGTGCTCTTCTCTTGTTTTTCTATAAATTAGTATATCATCAAGATACACCACTACAAATTTACCAATGTAGTCTTTGAGGATTTCATTCATGAGTCTCATGAATGTGGAGGGGGAATTAGACAACCCAAATGGCATAACCAGCCACTCATATAAACCCTCATTGGTTTTGAAAGTTTTTTTCCACTCATCTCCCTCATGTATTCTGATTTGGTGATAACCACTCTTTAAGTCTATCTTGGTATAATACCTAGCTTCACCTAGACAATCCATGAGGTCTTCAATCCTAGGGATAGGGAGCCTATACCTAATGGTTATCTTATTTATGGCCCTTGAATCAGTGCAAAGCCTCCATTCTCCTCCCTTTTTAGGTGCTAAGATAATGGGTACTGCACATGGACTGATACTCTTCCTAATGAGACCTTGGTTTAGGAGTTCTTGTATTTGCCTAGCTATTTCCTCATTTTGTTGAGGAGTCATCTTGTAGGCTGCCTTATTTGGTAGGGTAGCCCCTGGTATCAAGTCTATCCTATGACTTATGGCTCTTTTAGGGGGTAATGTTGTTGGTTGTCCACTACTCACAATGCCTTCATAGGTCTGCAACATTTTCTATATTTCCTTAGGTAACTCTGGCTTTTCAGCTGCTTTCTCATTACTTACCTCTCTTGGCCTTAGCATCACTGCATAGCCAACTCCTTCTCCTTCTTCCAAGGCTTCTAGGAACTCTTTTTCACCAACCATGAGCAATTTAGGACCTGTTGTTTGTACCTCTGCATCTTCTAATAGTGACTGAATTCTAAATGTTACCCTATCCTTCTTGAAAGTATAAGAGTTCTTCACTCCATCATGCATAGCTTGGCGATCAAATTGTCATGGTCTACCTAGGAGCAAGTGACATGCATCCATAGGTAACACATCACACAAGACTTTGTCTTTGTACCTTCCAATTGAGAACTCCACCCATGCTTGTTCATTCACCAAGACATGTTGGCCTTTATTGAGCCATCTGACCTTGTAAGGATTGGTGTGGGGTATCCTTGTCAACTTCAGCTTGCTGACTATCTCCTCTGACACAATATTGTCAGTAGACCCTGAGTCAATGATGACTCTACACACTTTCCCCATCATCTTACACTTTATCCTAAACAGGGACCTCCTTTGGCTTGGTTCTTCTTTAACTGTCTCTTTGATTAAAGTTCTCCTCATCATGAGGTTCTCACCTTCCTCTGAATTCAATGGTACCTCAGAATGTTTCTCTGCTGAATTTGTCTCATCATGAACTAGATTAGTTCTCTTATCACCTCCATGAGAAGTACTACCCTTCTCTGGACACCTATAGGCCAGGTGTCCCATTTGATTTCAGTTTTAACACTTCATGTTGGTAAAGTAATTACCTTTTCTTTGTCCACCACTTCTTCCTCTAGAGCTAGAGACTCTTCCTCTACTACCTCTACTAGAGCTTCCTTCTTGCTGCTCAGAGTACCTGACTTCTCCTTGAGCCCTTGATTTTGAACTCCTTCCACCATAAACACCTCTTTGTCCTCTAATGTCTTTTCCTTTACCTCTACTCTTGGAGGTTTGCTCTTGCTTCTTTTTGCCTTTCTCCTCTATCTTTAAGGCCATTTGATAACATTGGCGAATGGTTTTGAAGTTCAGTAGGCTCATGTTTTCTTGAATAGACCACTTGAGTCCATTCAAATACCTTACTAGCTTGATGCTTTCATCTTCAACCACCTTGGATCTGAGGCACAACTTTTGGAACTCCTCGGTGTATGTTTGGACATCCATATATTTTTGTCTAAGATTATGTCTCCCCCTATGCAACTGGACTTCATAGTCATCAGGTAAGTAAGTCTGCTTGATCTTGGTTACCATGCCTCTCCATGTAACTATAGGACCTTTTCCTTCTTTCTCTCTTTCACCTTGCACAAACTTCCACCATGTGAGAGCTGAACCTCTCAACCTTGACTTGGCCACCTTAACTTTTTGGGCTTCTGTTATACCATCACATTCAAAGTGATTCTCTATTCTTTCAATCCATTCCATGACTGAATCAGGATCCATTTGTCCACTAAATAGTGGCACTCCTTCCAAAGCTTTGCCACTTAAGGCCTGCAGTGCCTTCAAGAAGGGTTCTTCAGCAAGGACAGGGTCAGGTTTTGGAGCTTCCTCCTCCAAGTCCAATTATTTTTCCTTTGCTTCCTGCTCTTCCTCCAGTTCTATCTTATCCTTTACTTTGTCTGCCTTTTCTTGGACTTCATCCAAGAGCTTCTCCATTCGGGACAACCTTTCTCTTAGCAGCCGGTTATCCTCTTCTTGTTCTTCTACCTTCTTGGCTAACTCAACATTAGTCACCATGGTTCTTTCTTCCTTTGGTGTATTCTCTCCTACTGATTCAGTGGGTTGCAACATCAATCACAAGCCTGATCAAACAAGGCTCTGATACCAATATGGTGTAAGTGTTCCTTGGTTTGCTTGCACAACTAGCTAGGAAGACTTTTCCCTGTCTTCATCCAGGAACCTGATAGCTTCTAGGTTTTGATTAGGCTTAGGTCATTAACTAATCCCTATCCCAACTCCTCTCCAAGAGTTTCTCACCTTGTGCTTCACCTTGAAAGACTGACACCACTTTGAATTGGCAAACTCTTCCCAACACCTAGAAGACTCTAAGTGCTAACATCACTCAAAACCTTGAACTGCTTGCAGGGGTGTTAGTGACACTGAAAAAATGCCAAACACATCCATTTGGTTCCATCTTGGATGGTCTTCAATCTTTACTTTTACCGATTCCAAGATTTGGTCTTGAATAGGCCTAATCCCTTGTAGCCCTTGACAGTGACCTTTTTGTCTCTCTTGACCAAAATTTCCAAACAACCTAGAAAAAAAACTTCACATTCAGATACCATTTTTGATCCTCTAAAATATTTACAAGGTTTCAGACCCCTGACTCATCCGTACACTGGTCTCCTATAAACTAAGTCAAATAGGGCTAATATGCCTAATTACTAGGAATTTTCTGATCTCTTGCTCCTCTCTCACACAAATGGATTGACTGGACCTCAATCCTTCTAGCATGTGAATATTTGATCATACCCTTCCTGGAACTGTACCTATTATGTACGGTACCTCCTTCCCTTGCCTAAGTTCTTTAATTCTTCACTATCAAACCTCTAACCAGGTACTTTGAACTCGCCTAGGGTTTGATTTTAAAAATATATGCTCGACCTTTCATGACTCCTAACCCTAAATATGTACAAACTAGTGGCTCCCCTAACATTTCCATCTATTCTGAGGAAAATCCTGTGGTTAGATTTCATGGGGGAGCCATAAAAAGACTGATTGACCAAAACAGAACCAACAAACCCTCTAGACCCTAATCTATGAATTCAAAACACCAATTTAACTTAAAACAATTTAATCACAAAATGGAAAATGCTTAAGACTACCATGTGAACACAAAACCAATGTTAAATCAATACATACAACTCATCTAATAACACTGTCACTCAAAAGCACTTCGGTATTCATAGAAAATGTAGAGTTCTTTCTATTTCCAAAAACCAAAAACTTGATTACAACAACTCTCTCATTTTGCATTCGAGCCACACCTTTCATAGATGCCATTTTCCAAGTTTTTAGGGATGTTGGTCGATCCCACACTCTGATCTTTTAGGGGATCCAAGATAACCGAGTTGCATGTAACATGACAAATGTTGTCAAGCAACTTTGTAACAACTTCTTGCAACTTATCATTATGTCCTCTTCCTAACTCCTAGGACCTCTACCTCCTAGATTCCAAGCAACCAACTCCTTTAACTACCTCTTAGCATCTTTCTAACAACATAGATGTGTTTAGAACACATTTAAGACTCAAAATTCCAAATTAAGCTAAACAAAGCAAAACTAGCAATAATGACTAAACTTTGGTGAATCTTAGTCCTAATGACTAATTCACCCAACCAAAACAGTGACCTTCTAAGGTCCAAAACAAATACATACTATCACCCTGACTTGGCTAAGGTCAGATACAAGCCAAAAATGACAATCAACAAAATGGAGGTTAGCCTAAGTGCTCCTGCACCACTCTACCCCACTTCAAGATCATAGTCCTTCATCCACTTTAGCCCATGATCCCCTTGTCGTTCAAGATCCCATTACTCTGTAGCATGAGCCCTTATTAATCACCATCACAAATCCAAATCCTAGCATGTCACCTAATCCCCCTCTTGATCTCTTACCACTGACTCGTCCTGATCAAGATGTTGCTATCCCATCATCTCCCTATCATGATCCTCCATTGCCACCTAACTCTACCATCCCAACACCACTTTTATATCCCCTTGGTACCCTCACAATCCTCCATGGTGGTCTCCTTGTAGAAGAAAAACAAGCATATATACCACCCATCATCCTCCACCAAATAATGGACTCACATCATGCTTCCAAAATAACAAAAATCCTATCATGGATCGAATGCTCACAAACATGAACTATCAAGGAAAAGGTTTAGGCCTTCATGAGAAAGGTATTATAGAGCCCATCCAAGTCAAAGGACATTCCTATACACTAGGTCTTAGATGTACTACCCATGAATTGCAATCCAAGAATGTTGCTACAACCTCCACACATCTTCCATGATCCTCTTCTAAAAGAATAAGAGGCTCCCCCCATCACTCTACCAGATCGTTTGTTGCTATCCCCCCTCCTCTATCGTATTTCCTCAAAACAACCATCCATGTTCCTCCTTCATCTGCTCCATCCATTTTGGGTCCTTACATCCCCCCATCCACTGTCTCCCATCTTTCATGTAATACCCCTTGTGTTGTTGATACTCTTTGATACTCTTATGTGTTGGTTTAGTACTTGGTTTGTGATGGTGATAAATTCACTGGATTGGTTGTGTGTGGATTCATAGTTTAGTTGGTTTGCTGCATTGGATAGTATTTATGATGCTTGATGATACACTATGTGGTGATTATATTATTTGGTTATGCTATGGTTTTCTTTAGTAATATATATGATGATCTAGTGATTCTATGTTGCTATGGTTTTTGATGTGTTTGCTAGTGAGTCTTGGTGAAAGGATGGAGTAGCATCACTCGCTCGCAAGTGCCTTTCTACCTCGCAATTACCTTTCATGGTGTGTCTGTAATGGAGATTTACATGCTACTTGACATTTGTTTCTATGCAAGATGCAGGTATTGGACACCAACTCCACCTGCTTTCCAGCTCTGAGCATGTCCCATAAACCCAACGGGTATGATGTAAAAAAGGGAGTTGATAAGGAAGTGTCCCCGTCCCATGTTCATCCCCTCGTTGTGAGTCTTATGGTGTCATTGTCTTGACCTTGTCTTTGTTTCAATATTGGTTGTTGTTGATTATTTATTTTATTTGTAAATAGTTGTTATTTAATTCATCTTTGTGTTATATGCGATTAATTCATGTTATTTTGTTGATATGATTATTAGTAGGAAATTTTAGTTAAGTTAAATGTTAGATTTAAATATTTTAAATTAAAGGTTATTTAATTAATTAATAGGGATAAATTAATTAATTTAAATAAATAATGTTGTTGGGAATTGTAGATTATCTCTTTCAAATATTAGAATTATAAAATTTAGAGATATTGTCATGTGAAGATAAATATTAAAATAAATGAATTTTTAATTAAATTTGGGGGATAAATGTGAGCTTTTAAAGCAAGAAAAAGGAACCAATGCATGTTGTGGATCTTTGGGAAAAGGAAGAGATTTTTTTTTTCTTTATTTTTATTATGGGGGAGGAGGTAGAAGGTTTGCTTCATGAGAAGAGTTTTGTGTGCTTCTCTATTAAAAAATTGTTATTTGTAAGGAAAAATATAATATTGATCCAGAAGTTAGCTGAAAGAAGGAATTGGAGAAGGAACTGCAGAGGAAGTCTATTTTCGAAAGAGGAAGAAGGGCTTCCATGTTTGGATTCTACATTGAACGAAGGACTCCAGGTTCTTTTGATTTATTTGTTCTTTTGTTTTTGATAGTTTAGCAAGGGAAATGAAAATAATGTTTGCCATGCTTGAAATTGATAGTTATGTTTAAAACAAGATTTTGTTGTTGAAAATTTGTTTGTGTCAAACTTTTAAATCTTTAATAGAAAACTATTGAGAAACCCTGTGATCTTTCTTCAATAAAACTAGTTATGAAATTCTTGATTAGAAAAGAAAACAAATTTATGTTGGGGTTAAAATGTGCATGCCGAGAGATCTATATTTTGTTTGAGAAAATATCAAGTTTGTCTGAAAGAATGTTATTTTTATACTCACACACATATATATATATATATATATATATATATATTTGATAGGGGTATGTTTTTTTTATTTTGATTTTTTTTTAAATATATATATATATATATATATATATATATATATATATATATATATATATATAAATTATATAAAAATGGGGTGGGGTTGTCGCCCCCCCTACCCCCTTCTGGCCATGCAAACTGGGGCTGCCAAAGGTAGCTGACCCTTGGCTGTAGCGCAGCCTTGGGCTGGCTACAGCCTCCCCGTATGGGGGGAGGTTCACAGCTTCCAAACTACGTGAGGTTTTTTTTTTAAATTTAAAATTTATTTAAAATTAAAATTTGATTTGATTTGATTTATAATATATATAAATATATGTATATATATATATATTTTAATATGTGTGTGTGTGTGTGTGTGTGTGTGTGCAAATTTACAGTGAATTATATGGTTAATTTTATAATGTGATTTAAATGCATGATTTTTAAATATATGATTTATTTATTGTACATTTATATGTATATATGTATATAAGCGTAAAAGCGTATATATATATATGCATATGTATATATATATGGTTATATATGCTTAAATCATGAGACAATTAGATAATGTTAAAATTTGCAATGTTGGATATTTTAGTGGGATCAATTAAATTAGAAATAAACTTTGTGGTTTGAATGTTCTCGAGTAAATTAATTAATTTATTTCTTGGTGAAATTATTTTGTAACGAAATATGTTAAATGTTGTTGTTTGAATTATAGCTTATTCGTGTACGTAATTGTTTACTCTTGAATTTTCACTAAGTCAATTGAATTTTCATTAAGTCAATCATGGCTTTCGCTTCAATGGGTTATGGTCATATGGGAAAACCCTTAAGCCAATTATCCTTCTATAGGATCTTAAGTTGCTTAGGGACTTCCAGAGGCATGGGGAAAAGATGTTGTATTTATGATCTTCTAATTTGATACTTGTCCCTATTTTGACTAAGACTTGTGATCTTGTGTTTACATGTGGGTTGTACCGTGTTTATGGGTGTTGATTAATATATTTTTTGGCGAGATGGTTTTTCCTCACAGTTATTCTAATTTGTGGTTCAGTGTTCTTATTGGTACAATCCATTGGAATTTTATGTTATGATTTGGGTTCTAGGGGGAGTGGCTCTACGTGGGCGTTGACACACAAAGGGGTTGTCAGGATAACCCACATTAGAGTTAGAGTAACAAGTGAAAACCTAATTAATTAATGGGTGAGTGGTAAAAAATTAATAAGATAATTGTGGATGCCTCGTCCACCTAGTAGGGCTTTCATAGACTAAAGGTGGGTTGAGAAGGCCATGGTTGGCAAGGTCATGGCCTCGTCTTCATGAGACGTTAACGGTTCTATACGAGTCGCCCTATGGGGCCAGTTCCTAGAGAGGCTATCAGGATAACCATAGATGGGGGCCGACGCCTAGAGAAAGGAAGTCAGGATAACCCATGTAGGACTGTGTGATGACACTCTCCCATAGCTTCCCTTGTGTTTGCTTTTGTGCATATCTGGAGGCGGTTGTGTCTTATGTTGTTAAGGCGATTGTTTCTTGATGTTGTCTTTGTGGCCTTCTTTCAGTTATTTAATGTTGCATCTATGCCTCATGGAAAATTTATTGGTGGTGCTGAAAGATGCCCTTGGATGTTTATTGTTGATTGATTTTGTGATCTCATTTGGTGAGCTTGGAATTTTATTGTTGTTGGCACCTCTTATGGCGATTTAATGTTGATCTATGATTTTGGAAATTGGTTTTGGTTGGACTTTCCTCTAGCATTCCCTTGAGTTGTTTTGTTGCTAGCCTCTGGAAGTGGTCTATTGATGTTATGTTTTGTGATTTATTGTTGTTATGTTTAGGAAGTGGTCTTTTGATATTATGTTTATTTTGTTTGTTCTTTGACTTCTCATGTTTGGAGTTTAGTCTATGTTTCTGTTTGGATGCCCTTGGTTGGGGATCCTTCCTTATTTACTCCTAGCATAGGGGTTGTCAGGTGGAACGTGCTACGCACCCCTTTGGGTCCCCTGTCATGCAGTTGAACCATTTAGTGTTGAGTTTGCATATGCAACTTGATCTAGAGTTCATATGTTGCCAGATGTATATTTGTACTCCAAATGTATTTTATGTATTGATGTATCACTCCCACGTGCATTGGGAAGACTTATGATGTAATTTTGTATACATGTTCATTAAGATGTACTAGAAGACTGATGTAATGTATATTCACACTATGTAATTCATCCTTGTACTATAATTGTATATACTATTTATGTTGTGTTGTATCTGTGGAAATATGTACTTTATATTTCCATGTTTAATTTATTATAAATGCATGTATGGTATTCATATGGTTTATTCTTGTCACATTGTTTATCATTGATTAATATTTAAAATTGAAGTTAAGTGAATGAATGGGTTAGTTACGCAATGTCACCTCGTGTACCCCAAAAGACTTAGGTGTTTAACTTGTAATCTTCCAAATCTAATGTATACAATAATTTAGACACTTTAATTGTTAAAAAAAAAAAATTGTGCCATAAATGTTAGATGTATTAGTTTTCTTTGGGGTTGTGAGGTGGGGCATTACACATAGTATTAGAGCCTAGGTTCAAACACTAGGGCACTATGAGCCCATTGCATTGACCTAGCTTCTCGTACTCTTGTGTGTGTGTCATTTCGTTGTGTCAACTGCACTTGTTATTTGAGTTTGTTTCTAGGTGATGTAGGTCCAAAGTGCATAAATCCAGTCAAAAGGATAGGACACTCAGTGTAGTGCGCACTGCACTGATATTCTTCCTACCGAAAATGTATTTTGGAACCTTGTGTCACCCTTATGTTACCCTTGTGTTGTTTTGTGGTGTGTTCTATGTGAAGTAAATTTGAGTGTGTGTATGTGATGAGTGTGTGTTTAAAACTAAAATCTATTCCTTGGTGTTTTTTCCAGGATGAAGATAAGGAAAACACCTTGAAAGAGGGTCTGAGATCCGATGTTTAGACGACTATGGAAAATCAGACTTTAGTACGATTATTCCAAATGATCTCTGCTTGTGGACTCAGAGACCCTGGCTGAAGCTCTAAGGAGACTTCGACGAGAAAGAGAGAAGTGGAAACCTTCCAATAAGGAAGTCATTAAAGCATCCATCCTAGCTGATTTGAAAACAAACTAGGAAACCTTTGTGTATAACTCTTGATTTCACATGTATCACATATCTGAGGGGCTTAGCCTTATTGGTTTAGTGGCTTGCAGGAGTAAGCCATGTTCTAGGGGGGGAGGATGTAATAACCCTCATGTTGTTGATACTCTTATGTGTTGGTTTAGTACTTGGTTTGTGATGGTGATTAGTTCACCAGATTGGTTGTGTGTGGATTCATAGTTTAGTTGATTTGTTGCACTGGATAGTATTTATGATGCTTGATGATACACTATGTGGTGATTATATTATTTGGTTATGCTATGGTTTTCTTTAGTAATATATGTGATAATGTAGTGATTCTATGTTGTTATGGCTTCTGATGTGTTTGCTAGTGAGTCTTGGTGAAAGGATGGAGTAGCATCACTCGCTTGTAAGTGCGCTGCTACCCCAAGATTACCTTTCACGATGTGTCTGTAATGAAGATTTACATGCTACTTGATGTTTGTTTCTATGTAGGATGCAGGTACTGGACACCGAATCCACCTGCTTGCCAAGTCTGAGCGTGTCCCATAAACCCAACAGGTATGATGTAAAAAAGGGAGTTGATAAGGAAGTGTCCCCGTCCCAAGTTCGTCCCCTCATTGTGAGTCTTACGGTGTCGTTGTCTTGACCTTGTCTTTGTTTCAGTATTGGTTGCTGTTGATTATTTATTTTATTTGTGAATAGTTGTTATTTAATTAATCTTTGTGTTATATGTGATTAATTAATGTTATTTTGTTGATATGATTATTAGTAGGAAATTGTAGTTAAGTTAAATGTTAGATTTAACTATTGTAAAGTAAAGGTTATTTAATTAATTAATAGGGATAAATTAATTAATTTAAATAAATAATGTTGTTCGGAATTGTAAATTATCTCTTTCAAATATTAGAATTATAAAATTTTGAGATATTGTCATGTGAAGATAAATATTAAAATAAATGAATTTTTAATTAAATTTGAGGGATAAATGTGAGCTTTTAAAGCAAGAAAAAGGAGCCAATGCATGTTGTGGATTTTTGGGAAAATGAAGAGCTTTATTTATTTATTTTCTTTATTTTTATTATGGGGGAGGAGGAAGAAGGTTTTCTTTATGAGAAAAATTTTGTGTGCTTCTCTGTTAAAAAAAATTTCTTTGTAAGGAAAAATATAATATTGATCCAGAAGTTAGCTGAAAAAATGAATTGGAGAAGGAACTGTAGAGGAAGTCTATTTTCGAAAGAGGAAGAAGGGCTTCCATGTTTGGATTTGACATTGAACGAAGGACTCCAGGTTCTTTTTATTTATTAATTCTTTTGTTTTTGATAGTTCAGCAAGGGAAATGAAAATCATGTCTGACATGCTTGAAATTGATAGTTATGTTTAAAAGAAGATTTTGTTGTTGGAAATTTGTGTGTGTCAAAATTTTAAATCTTCAGTAGAAAACTATTGAGAAACCTTGTGATATTTCTTCAATAAAACTAGTTATGAAATTCTTGATTAGAAAATAAAACAAATTTATGCTAGGGTTAAAATGTGCATGCCCAGATCTATATTTTGTTTGAGAAAATATCAAGTTTTTTCTGAAAGAATGTTGTTTTATACTCATATATATATATATATATATATATATATATATATATATATATTTAAACTTTATGTTGGTTGTAACTGTGTATGCTGTCCATTTAAAAAAATAATTTATGTATCAAAATATAAATTGGACAGGGGTCTGTGTTTTTTATTTTGAATTTTTATTTATTTTTAAATATATATAAAAAAATTATAAAAATTGAGGGGAGGGAGGGAAGGGGGTGGTGAGGGTCGGCTATCGCTGTCCCCCTGCCCCCTTACTAGCCACATAGCTAGGGGCTGCCAAAGGCAGCCGACCTGGGCTGCTGCATGTAGCCCAGGGGGCTACCAGAGGTAGTTGACCCTTGGTTGCATGCAGCCTTGGGAAAAGGCCCTCCCCGTATGGGGGTTTGACTTCCCAAATGCATGAGGTTTTTTTTTTTAATTTATTTTTATAAATTTAAATTTATTTAAAATTAAAATTTTATTTGATTTGATTTATAATATATATAAATTATATATAAATATATGTATATATATATATATATATGTGTATATGTATATATATATGTCTATATGTATATATGTGTGTGTGTGTGTGTGTGAAAATTACAGTGAATTATATGGTTAATTTTATAATGTGATTTAAATGCATGATTTTTAAATATATGATTTATTTATATATACATTTATATGTATATATGTATATACTTGTAAAAGTGTATATATATATATATGCATATGTATATATATATATATGCTTAAATCATGGGACAATTATATAATGTTAAAATTTACAATGTTGGATATTTTAGTGGGATCGATTAAATTAGAAATAAACTTTATGGTTTAAATTAAGTTGAATGTTCTCGAGTAAATTAATTAATTTATTTCTTGGTGAAATTATTTTGTAACGAAATATGTTAAATGGTGTTGTTTGAATTATAGCTTATTCATGTATGTAATTGTTTACTCTTGAATTTTCATTAAGTCAATTGAATTTTCGTTAAGTCAATCGTGGCTTTTGCTTGAATGGGTTATGGTCATATGGGAAAACCCTTAAGTCAGTTATCCTTTTGTAGGAGCTTAAGTTGCTTAGGGACTTCCAGAGGCATGGGGAAAAGATGTATTTATGATCTTCTAATTTGATACTTGTCCCTATTTTGACTAAGACTTATGATCTTGTGTTTACATGTGGGTTGTATTTTGTTTATGGGTGTTGATTCATATGACTTTTGGCGAGATGGTTTTGCCTCACAGTTATTCTAATTTGTGGTTCAATGTTCTTGGTTGTACAACCCATTGGAATTTTATGTTATGATTTGGGTTCTAGGGGGAGTGGCTCTACGTGGGTGCCAACGCACAAAGGGGTTGTTAGGATCACCCATGTTAGAGTTAGAGTAACAAGTGAAAACCTAATTAATTAATGGGTGGGTGGTAAAACATTAATAAGATAATTGTGGATGCCTCATCCACCTGTTAGGGCTTTCATACACTAAAGGTGGGCTGAGAAGGCCATGGTTGGGAAGGTCGCGGCCTCGTCTTCACGATAGTTTAACGGTTTTGAATGAGTCACCCTATGGGGCCGGTGCCTAGAGAGGTTGTCAGGATAACCATAGATGGGGGCCGAAACCTAGAGAAAGACAGTTAGGATAACCCATGTAAGACTATGCAATGACACTCTCCCAGAGCTTCCCTTGCATTTGCTTTTGTGTGTATCTAGAGACGGTTGTGTCTTATGTTTTTAAGGCGATTGTTTCTTGATGTTGTCTTTTTGGCCTCCTTTCAATTATTCAATGTTGCATATATGCCTCATGGAAACTTTATTGGTGTTGGTGAAAGGTGCCCTTGGATATTTATTGTTGATTTATTTTTCAGTCTCATTTGGTGAGCTTGGAATTTTATTGTTGTTGGCACCTCTTATGGCGATTTAATGTTGATCTATGATTTTGGCAATTGGTTCTGGTTGGAATTTCCTCTAGCATTCCCTTGAGTTGTTTTGTTGCTAGCCTCCGGAAGTGGTCTATTGATGTTATGTTTTTTGATTTATTGTTGTTATGTTTAGGAAGTGGTCTTTTGATATTATGTTTATTTTGCATGTTATTTTACTTCTCATGTTTGGAGTTTAGTCTATGTTTCTGTTTAGATGTCCTTGGTCAGGGATCCTTCCTTATTTACTCCTAGCACGAGGGTGGTCGGGTGGAACATGCTATGCACCTGTTTGGGTTTCCTATCATGCAGTTGAACCATTTAGTGTTGAGTTTATAGGTGCAGCTTGATCCAGAGTCCATATGTTGCCAGATGTATATTTGTACTCCCGATATATTTTATGTATTGATGTATTACTCCCATGTGGGTTGGGAAGACTTATGATGTAATTTTGTATACATGTTCATTACGATGTACTAGTAGACTGATGTAATGTATATTCACATTATGTAATTTATCTTTGTATTATAATTGTATATACTGTTTATGTTGTGTTGTATCTGTGGAAATATGTACTTTATATTTCCATGTTTAATTTATTATAAATGCACGTATGGTATTCATATGGTTCATTCTTGTCACATTGTTTATCATTTATTAATTTTTAAAATTGAAGTTAAGTGAATGAATGGGTTAGTTACGTAATTTCACCTCGTGTACCCCAAAGGACTTAGGCGTTTAACTTGTAATCTTTTAAATCTAATGTATACAATAATTTATACACTTTAATTGTTAAAAAAAAATTGTACCATAAATGTTAGATGTATTAGTTTTCTTTGGGGTTGCGAGTTGGGGCATTACACTTCATCTACTCTATCCATTTTGGGTCCTTATGTCCCTCCATCCATTGTCACACATCCCCCACATACTAAGTCCCTTTTGGGCCCTTATGTCCCAAAATCACCTCTTCTTTCTCGTCTTATTCATCCTTTTATCCCTCCATCACCTATCCATGTCACCCACCATAAACATCCCACTCTCATGTCCCCTAATCAAGATCAACAAAGGCGCATACCTACACATCCTCCATCCACATCATCCCCAAAATCCAACCTCCATCACTCCACATCATCCATCTTCTCACTCCCATCCCATTGCTATTAAAAGCAATTTGGATACCAAAGTAAAATTGCATAAATCTAAACATCCACATGAATCTAAAGCTCCTCATGTCCCCTTAAAAATTCATGTTGAAGAAAATAGAAATCAAATCCAAAATCAAAATCAAATCCACAGGCCACAAAGGCCCAACAAAGCAAAGATCAAAACCATGTGGATCCCAAAGAAAAAAGATGCAATGCCTTCAAATGAAAAATATGTAACAACATCAAAAGTTGCTAATCCAAAAGCTAATCATTCTCATCCACCATCTCATGGATCTATTTTGGGTCCTTATGTCCCAAAATTCACTATCTCATCTCCTCCATTATCCGTGCATTCTCCATCCATTAATCCTCCTATCCTTTCATGTACACCACCATATGTGCCAATGTTGGTCTTGAACTCATTACCCCATCACACATCCTCCCCATCATTCCACCCATACACTTTCCAACATCCCATCCATCATCCCACATATTTCCCCCATCAAATCCCTTTAATCCATTCTCTTGCATAATCCATTTATCCTAATAAGGTTGTACCAACATCCAATAGTCACTCCACACATGGGCTCTTAACACCTTGTATGGAACTTGATGATTGAGTCCTTCATCCATATCCTTATTGCATATCTTCTAAATCCACTTATCCACATCCCTATCCTTATCCATCTCCATCCGCATGCTATCCAAAAATTCCAAAAAGTCAAAAATATAAAAAAATATAAAAAAATCAAAAAAGTCAAAAACAAAAGAAAAAAAATAGTAAAGAGAAATAATTCATTCAATGGTGAAAACTTAGAAAAAAAGTGCCTTGGATAATTACCATGATGAAACCCTAGAAAATAGGCGTCATGATTAAATCCTCCATCCAGCTTACTTCCACACATGGGGGCAATTGCATTCCCTTCACCCATCTCCTCCATCCAACCTATCTTACACATCCTGCCTGTTATATCCCATTTATCCCAATCCCTCCATCCTCCTTGTGATCTTGATATAGATAGGGGTAAACATATAAACATGTTGTGGAAACCTCTTGGCATACATTCCCCTCATCCATACACTCTCTTAATCCTTATTCGCATCCATCTATCTTCCTTGTCCACCCGTCATGTTACCATCAGTCTTCCTTCCTTATCCATGCATCCTATCCATACCCATATCACTCCTTTATTTTCCCATCCTTCTATCTTCCATCCCTCCTATATCTAGAGTGGGGAAATCTCCTTCCTTTGTGACATAATTCCTTGTAGACATCATTCATCTATCCTGTCATCCCCTCCATCTTCCAATTCCTTACCTTTCCATCTATCCATCCAGTAACCTATTCCTCACCCAAATCCTTATCACTCTATCCATCCATTACAATCCCTTCCATCTTCCCATCCATATATTTCTACCCATCCATCATGACCATCCCTTTCCTTTCCCCATCCTTATCTCCTTATCCATTCATCTCTATCCTCATCCCATCTCATAATCCCTTGTCATTGGTATCTGGCTATCAACTTCCCCTCATGCAACCCAATGCCATCTATCTCATCATTATTCCTCCCACTTCTTTCACACATCTTTCCAATCTCCCATCATTTCTCATCATTAATCTATCCATCATATCATCCTCCCAATTCATTTTTCAATGATTTGGATAACTATCCCATCCCTGAGCTTTGTGTGATCACCATCATCCTATCTTATCCATCAAGTCTATCTTGTCTCATCGTATCAGTCCCATCATTTTATACACTTATCTTGGTCATCTCATCATCCTCCATCCATGGTCGGTCTTCGGTCTTTTGTTGAACTACGTTGCCCCTACGCTTTGACGGAGGAAAGGTCGATCATTTGATCCACCCCGGGGGCATTTGTCTGTCCAGTCCTGTCATCCATTAAGGTCTCCATTGTCCTCTTTCCACTTTTTTCCATCATATCATCCATCGAGGTCTCCATCGTCCTCTTTCCTCTTTTATCCATGGTTAGTCATCAACCTTTTATCAAACTACAAGGGCTCTATACTTTCATGTAGGAAAGGCTAATCTTTGATCGGCCCCCGAGCCCCTAGGTCTTTGGGTGTGTTAGTCTCATGTCTTCTCTCTCTTGTGTCGTGTCATCAATTTATGCCCATATCTAGCTATTTCTTAACAAATGAGATCCACTCGTATCATGAGATCTAATAGATTCTGAATATCCTGCATCACATCAATCTTTTAGTTTAGTATTCATCTTTGGTCTCAACAGGATGTATCCTTCCTAACAAACCCCATCAATCCCATCCATCCCCTTGATACTATGGAAAAGGACATTTGAAATTGATTGTGATATTTTGATTATTTTGGATTTTTTTTATCATTTGAGCTTCCTATCATAACTTGTTAAGGTTGCCTTAATCCATCATATCATGGTGTGCTTTGACTGGTAAACATAAGGATGTATCTTGATCTTTTTTGTTGTTGTTGTCTTCCTAGTTGTCCTGCATTTTACCCACCAAGATCCCCATGGTCTTGTGCTACGCTGGGGCATCCTTTTATGCTTGTAGTTATTCCAATTCCTAGCCTAAACAAGGTCTTTGTGACTTTGGGGTGTTGGAATAGCCTTTTTATCTGTTGTGTTTTTTTTATGCATTATACACCAATCCACCTTGGTTACATAGACCCTGGCACCTGGTGTCTTATGGTCTAGAAAAAATCAGTTCTCTAAAAAATGGAAAATTGCATTAGGATTTCATTTCATTTTCCATTCCATTGCATTGCATGTATCATCCATCTCTTCTCATCCATCTTTTCATCAATCCTCATCATATTATCATCTCTTCAATCTTCTTAGTATAATATAGATTTGTTATTCTAAGCATCTTTTCCTTCATCGTTTTCATTCTTTTCATCCATCACACATCTCAATCCAGTCCTTATCCACTCAATCTAGCACAATTCATCTAATCATATCCTTGGTCTTGTTCCCAGCTTTTCTACAAGCCTTGATCCAATCATCATCATCATCATCATCATCATCATCATCATCATCATCAAGATGTATCCTTCCCTATCCTTGGTGTTGTTTTAGGATGTATCCTTCCCTCATCAACAACACTTTCATCATCATCATCAAGATGTATCCTTCCTAATCCTCATGTTGTTTCGAGATATATCATTCCCTCATCAACAACACTCCATCCATCATCCAGCCATTTTGGCTTGTAGCTTGAGTGGGGCAACATTGCCTTTGTCCTTAAATCCAATTGTGCTTGCCAATCTCCTCTCGCTTATCATCCTCTCTTATCCATCATTTTGTATCATCTTCCCCATCTCCCCTTTCATCGTTTCATCCATTTCAAGAGGACGCCCATGTTCTCTTGAACCCCCATGTCCTCTCGAGGAGGAATCCTCCATCCCTAATATTCATCTTCACCCCCATCATCTTTCTTCCTAATCACTACTTTGAATGACTGGGGCATCTTTTCCAATCTAACCATCTTCTTCTTGGTCATATCTTTTAATCTTCTTTGAAATGATGCTACTCCGTAACACCATCTCAAAGAGGAAAATGTAGGCACCTAAATTTGGACACTTATATTTTTCCAAATTTATCCTTTTTCGTCTAAATATCCTCTTACTTGCATCAATTAAGTAATATTGCTATTATTTAATTAATCTCATTAATTCTTTTAAATCCCTAAGGTGTTTAGTTAATAATTAAATACCTTACCCTTTATTCCCCCTTCTCAAAAGAATTAAATAAATAATACATTTATTTAATTCCTCACATGTCACATCCTCCATTACTTTTCCTTAATCCCATCATTAGGGATGTGCACATGTCTAGTCCATGATTAGGATGTGTCACATCCTCCAACTTTTACAAATTGGCTCCTAATCTTCATTAGCCACTAATTGTCTTCTAATCACTGATTAGCTACTCTAATTAGTACCTTAGTCAACTCTCTCATCTCCCAAGGAATACTAAATTATTTTTATTATTCCCATGCCCTTCCTAATGGAATTTTAAATTCCATTTTATCCTTCCAAGGACTCTCCTCTTCCCCATGTTATCATTGAAAAGTCACATCACTCACATGGGTCAAAGTCCTACTTTTTGGGAACCTTGTCTTATCCACAAGATATTCCCAATCATGTGAATTTAAAATTCATATTTATCATCCCAACCACTTCTCTCTTCCCCATGGTGATGTGTGAGGAATTCTAAAATTCCTCACATGTCAACATGCTTCCCACATGGGGACAAGAAGTTCCTTTTGAGGAAATATTCTCCCCTTTCCAAGGTACTTGCAAGTACCTCTACCTCACTTGTACCCTCTCCACCCCACCATGTCCTTCTTCCATCTCATTTCCACATGGCAAGATGTGAGGGCTTGTGAGTCCTCAACTCACCATAGCCCTCCATCTGGGCCATGTTGGCTCAATCTTGACCATTGAATTCTCTAGAGAATTCTCCCCTAAATATAGAGGATTTCTATTCATTCCCTCATTATGAATTCAACTTACAATCATATTTTTCAAGTTCTCCAACTTCATCTCTCAATCAACTTCAATCGCTTGCATCCATCCTCCATTGTTGAAGCTTCATGCTTTCATTGTATCCATTTTGCTCACTTTCTCACATACCCACATCTCTCATTTGAATCTTCATTTCATCAAGATCATTTTGCATCCACTTTTAGCACTCTTTCCATCAAAGAGAACACATTATCAACAATCAAAGGGCCAACCCAAAATATCAACTTTAACAAAGGTAAAAATCTGATTTCTTTATCTTTTTTTTTTTTGAGTTAACATAGCCCTATCTTGAGGTGTTTTAGTGTTATTTCCATCTTTTGCATTTTGTTTTGCATCACTTAGGATAGGTAAACTTCATGGATCACAAAAAAATATAAACCTTGGTATGTAAAAATTAATAAGAAACGAATATCTTGTTGTTGTAAAACACATGTTCAATTTCATTATTTTTATGATTTTTTTGATATATACATTGTACTTTGCATACTAACATGATTATGCAGGAATGTGGTATTAATATGCCACCTGAAACAATAAGGGAGTTTATATCAATTTTTTTTTGTGAAATATCTAATGGAAAATTATTTTATTTAAGTTTTTGTATTTCTAGACCATGCACTGGTTGTGGAAATCTTTCATTCTTAACATTTTTCATGCATGAAAGTGTTGATAATGATTTTGGACAACAATTAGTAGATTTTAAAAGATTTAAGAATTTTTACTATTCTTTAAAAGATGGAAAAATTGGAAAGCATTGTGATTTAGTTACAGAAAAAGTTAGTGTACATGCATTCATATTAGAATTTAAGAATAAGATTGTACCAAAATATGTCATGCACTCTCAACATGCTCGATGAATTGATGGCCAATTTTTTGCATGTAGAAACACATAATTTCCAATTGGTAGTATACTATTAGTGGTTGATTTTGTGGAAAACTATACTCTAGCTTCGCAAGAATAAATTCAATCACAGTATTATAATTCAGTGCAAGTGGCTATGTTTGTTCATCTTGTTTATATACATGTAGATGATAGCACATAAGATGATATAAATTTTTTGAGGGAGTATCATTTCTATTTGAGTGACAACCAGCTAAACTCGCCAAAGTTTGTTCAATATTGTTTCAATATATTTTATATAAATTTAAGAGAAAGAGGAATCCAAATGACATAACACCTCATATGGTTAGATAATAGTATGAGACAGTTCAAGAATGCTTGAATGTTCTATTGGTTAAGTAGAGTTCACAAGGAACTTAATTTCCAACATATGTGGAGTTTTTTTGAAGATGGGCATGGTAAAGTAGAACATGATGGAGTTGGTGCATGTGTTAAAAAAATTCTTGCTAGAGAAAAAATTAAATTTGAGGATGCAACTTAAAGTTTAAAGATGCACATGGGATTGTGGATTGGTGCAATACAAGATTATCTACACTTGGTTTGAGTGAGTACTCTACAATTCATCGATTTTTTTGGTTGGTTGAAGAAGAGAACATTCTACCTAGACTTGATTGTGAGACAATAAGTGGATCTACTAAATGACATTCATTTAAGAGTTTGAATACAAGCACATGGACTATCTAGACAAGGGAGCTGGCATATTTTTTCAATTTTGTATCTCAAGAGATTGGGAAGCATGTCAAAACACTGAATGGGTTGAAGAGTGGAAGAAAATATTATTGTCACCTGCACAAGCACACGATCAATATGAAACAATGATTGAAGGGAATGGTCAATTGTTTGCATCAAAATACTATGACCGTGTTTCAAACCTTGTACAAGAAGGTAATTTAATTCAATTTTTAATTTTATTTCACTTTATTACTATTTTGTAATACTAAATTATTTTGTTATATACATATTAATGGATGTATGTAGATTGGTCAAATTATATGGAAATGTGCAAGTTATTAAACCAAATTTTGTTTGCAGGACATGTGTATGTTGTTGTTGCACCTGAGGGGACTGAAGAGGAAACATAATATTGGTTGGATCGTTGTGTGGAGACTAAACATAAGTTAATAGCACCTCGAGAAGATGATGATGGCTATCATTATCCAATAGGTACAGTGATCCCCTTAAGACATCCCCTTAAGAAAATTTTGATAACAAGTTTTTGATCCCCTTAAGAAAATTTTTAGAACTTCTTTGATCCCCTTAATAAAATTTTGAGAACTTCTTTGATGATGGCTATCATGTTATCCAATAGGATCGGTGGTGGTTGTTGACAGTTGGCTACGAAAATACCTAATAAGGAAGAATGCTCTTCCTGCATTCAAAGATTATGAAACACATAAGAAGATCATACACTACTCACATTTGGTGGTGGAAACATATATAAAACTAGATCAGTATTGTGGAAGACCTACAAATAAAGAGCTATGGACAATTTATATGGAAGAGCATGAGACAATCATAGATGTGTTGCAAAACAGAGAGGATGTAGATGGTACAATGGAATAATGAAATATAGGTAAATATAGTTTTAGTTTTATATTGTCCTTTTAAATACATTAAATACATGTTTTGATATTTCTCAAGTGTGTTATTAGTTGAAATTGATTCAAATTTTCCTTTTATATCCTTAAGCCATCATCACATTGACCTCATACTTTGAAACAAAAAGGAGAGGATGCAAATTCAACCTACACACAGGTGTGGAATACTTTTAAATATAGGTACTTGAGTTTTGTACATGTAGATAGTTTTATATAATTTAAAATATGTATGTTTTGATGACTTCATTGATATTGCTTTGAATTGACATAAACATTGTTTTGAGTTGACATATATTTGCATACATACTTACACAATTAAACATTTTGTACAAATTTGTATACATGTACATACACAATTATACTCTATACTTTTATGTATCCAAATCAATATTCTATATATTTTGTTTGTTACATGTGCATGTTTTGGACTAATTTGAAACTTTAAATTTGATTGTATAATTGTACTGTTGAAAAATGTCATCGGTGACATTTTCACACTTGTTTGGGCTCCTCTTGTAAAATTGAGCTTAATGATGCCTTGAATTAGTGTTGTAATGTGTTTAACACACTCACATTAGGTCTTGGGACCTTTTGAATTAAATAAACTTAATTATACCTTATCTAGAGTGTCGTAAAGTGTTGTAACACACTTTCAAACTTTTCTAGCATTTTGATTTCATTAATAATTGGGCTTCTTTATGCTTTAATTAAAGTCTTATTTTACATCCACAAGCCACATTTAATGCATATTTTCAAGGATAATCTTGACACAAATCAATATCCAATGATAATTTAGGTTTGTTCAGGTTGTGTGGCCCAGATTTGGTGGTCTAGGACTCATACGTGACCTTGGGCATATGAGTCCCACCTAGGGTTTTGGGTCCCGATCATGGTTTTACACCTTTCTAATAATTTTTTAATTTTGTCCAATAAATTATGCCTAATGGGACTTATATGAAACCTTGGGTACATATGAGTCTTGTGTGGCCCAAAATTAAAATTAATTCAAATTCTTGGTGGGATTTCATCCTCCTAGATCTGATGTCAGCTTATAGTGTTGTAATTTCAATAATTCTTACATAATTAAGTATAAATAAAAGGTTCTTTCACTCATTTTCACCCCAAGCATTGAAGTATTCATGCATATAGCACGTTTGAGATCACAAGAGAATTCAAGCATTTACAAGAGCATTCAAGATTAAGAGTAGATTATTAAACTTTTTAGAGCATTATTCAAGCATCAAGCATCATGTCTTCATGCATCATGTTTGTTTTTGAGCTAACAATTGGGATGTAGGGTTTTATGATTCAAGTTACCATTCAACTCAAGATCTATCACATTCAAGCAAGATTCAAGATCTACATCCATTGGATCCATCTCATACATGTTTGCAACACTTCATTGCTAAGGCTTGGTGAGTTGCAACATCATATTTTGTTCATTCATCATTCCCCATTCCTATTTCATATTATTTTTGTTGAATAGGACAATTGAGAGGGGGGTGAATCAGTTGTCATAGATTTAATCTTTTAATTCATTCACCAAAACTAATTCTTAATACTTCTTAACATATTAAACAATGAACACTAGTGCAAAAATTGAAAACCATCACATAAACACAACACTAGATTTACGTGGAAAAATCAATAATGGAAAAACCACAGCGGGGAGTAACTCACACTATAGAGAATATAAAAAATGATTACAAAAGGCTCATTTCCTAAGAAACAAGGCTCACTACTAAAATAAGGACTCACTGTCCAACAAGGCTAACAACTCAGAGGGCTCATTGCCACATAGATACAAAGAAGACAAAGAAGACTTGTTACAGAGAGAAGACAATCTCAATGCAACAAAGGATTCCACCACAATCACTCACAGACATGCATGAATGATAGAGTTCACCTTCTGCTCATTGCTTTTGGAAACTCAACATTTAGGCTTTGCACTAATCTACCACACTCGCATCACATACACTTACTATGTAGCATCAATGTAGAATCACTATACTCTTTTTCTTTTTTTTTTATCTTTCTTCTTTGCTCTTGCATATTTTTCACCACTAACTCATCCTGTATTTATACCATCTTCAACTTTGAAACATATCCAAAGTCAGCCATCCAAATTCAAATTAAAACTAGGTCGGTGCCAAAACATTCTAGGGTGGAATTAGAATGAGGTAAACCCAAACACACGCTTCATAGGGACCCAAATAGATCCAACACATTTCATCAACTTTGAAAGTAGTGTTCAACACAAGGTCGGCCAAACTAGTGTAAAACACATAGAACCATTAAGTACAAACTTTCTAGATGCTAAAATTATCTTCAATACAATCAGAATAACTCAACTCTAGAACCACAAGTCATAATATTTCATCAAAGAGAAATCTGGACCAGCAACATTTCTCTCGAACCTTAAGAAGACACATAGAAAATGACAGTTCACAACTGGTGAACACAACTTGCACTATATAATAGCTTCCAACAACCAAGACCAACATATCTAAACCATACAAATATAGGAGAAAATCTAGAGCAAAACTTAGAGCACTCACTGAAACCCTTGCAATATAATAGCTTCCAACAACCAAGACCAAGACCAACAACCAAGACCAACATACTTAGGATATAATAGCTTCCAACAACCAAGACCAACATATCTAAACCATACAGATATAGGAGAAAATCTAGAGAAAAACTCAGAGCACTCACTGAAACCCTTGCAATATGTCTTCATTACAATTTTCTCAATGTCCTGAACATATACAACCAACAAAAACCAATTGATAACCAATTGATTAGTTGACATCAATGACAACACCTTCAATCTTTCCATTCTTGCAACAATCTACCCCTTTGTAATTGATGGCAACACATGATGTGAAAAACCATCAAAGACAACATACAAGCTCTGAATACACTTCTCAAGATTTTTCTTTCTGTTTCTTCACACGCTTCCTCTTTTCTCTTTTATTTTCACATTCTTCTTCACATGCTTCTTCTTCCTTTTTTTCATGCTTCTTCTCCCCCTTTGACGTCAATGGAAAATACAAAAGATATTTTACATAGATTTCCCCTTTGACATAGAAAACAAAATACACATAATGACAACACCTGATACTACCTACTGCCCCTGAGAGATAGCCACCAAAACACCGGTCTAGAAGAAAGATAGATCCATAGATCCACCAGACCGATGCATTTCCATATGCATCTAGTTCAAGAAAGGAGGGGAAATAACCCCTAACTTCTCTCGAAGATACTTAAAAGTATCTTTAGGAAGAGCCTTCATGAAAATATCAACCACAAGACAAACAAAATGGATAATATCTGGTCTAGTAGTAGTCAAATATAGTAGTCCACCAAACATAGATCTATACTTGCTCTGATCAGATTTAGGTGAATCATCATCTTTAACCAATTTGCAACTAGTCACCATAGGTGTACATACCAGTTTGGAACCAGCCATCCTAAACTTCTTCAACATCTCTCTCACAGACTTCGACTGTGAAATAAAGATTCCTTTCTCCATTTGATTGATTTGTAGCCCAAGAAATAAATTCATCTCTCCAAACATAGACATTTCAAATTATTTTTACATCTCTTTTGTAAACATAATGCACATACTTCCATTTCCTCCAAAGATAATATCATCAACATATACAACTACAATTAGGATTTTATCATTTTCAATCTTAAAATATAGATTACTATTTGTCGTACCTTTGTTGAAACCTTGCCGAATCAAATACTTGTCCAACCTTGCATACCAAACTCTAAGAGCTTACTTCAATCCATATAAAGCTTTCTTCAATCTCCACACCATATTCAATTGCTCTACCAATTGAAATCCTTCTAGATGTTCTATGTAGACCTCTTCTTCTATCACACCTTTCAAAAATGCTGACTTGACATCCATCTGATAGACCTTAAAGTCTTTATAAGCAACAAATGCTAAGAATATCCTTATAGCTTCTATTCTTGCTACCAAAGCAAAATTTTCCTAAAAATATATGCCTTCCACCTATGAGTAACCTTTACACACAAGCCTTGCTTTTTTTCTAACAACATCTCCATTCTCATTCAACTTATTTTTGAATACCCATTTCGATCCAATAATGTTTCTATCTGCTAGTCTTGAGACCAATTCCCAAGTTTGATTCTTCTCAATCTGCATAAGTTCTTCTTTCATGGCTTCTATCCAATGTTCATCTTTTCATGCTTCACTTACAGTCTTCAGTTCAATCTCAGAAAATAAACATGGATTAACTTCAACCGCAGATCTGCTTCTAGTCAATACTCCTTTAGCCTTATCGCCAATAATATGATTTTGTGAATGATTCTTCTGTACATATCTAGGTGTCTTAGGTGACATCACTAGAACAACTTCGTATGTTTCATTATGTTCATTCTTCTTCTCATACTCATCCTTCACCTGTTCTTCCATAATCTCTTCAATTCTTACGTGACCAAGTTCATCAGATTCATATCCATCAATGTCAATCGAATTCTTCACTGTCTCATCAACCTTAACATTTAAAAATTCTACAATCTTTCTCAATATTTTATTGAAACATTTGTATGCTTTTCTATTAGTAGAATATACAATAAAAATTCCTTCATCACTTCTTGCATAAAACTTACCTAAATTTTCTTCATCTCTTATAATTTAACATTTTCTTTTGAATACCTTGAAATACTAAACAGTAGGAATTCTTCCAAACCATAGCTCATAAGGATTCTTTGTACTATTTTATCTTTCTTGAACTTGATTGAATACATAAACAATTGTATGAATAGCTTCTTTCCAGTAGACTTCTGATAGAATAGCCTTGATAATCATTGATCTAGTAGCCTCTTGAACTGTTCTATTTTTCCTTTCAACAACTCCATTCTACTAAGGATTTCTCAGGGTAGATAACTATCTATTTATTCCATGCACTTCACAAAACATATTAAAGTCATGGGAGGTGAATTCTCCACCTCTGTCATACCTTAAGCATTTTATCTTCAAGTTCACTTAATTTTCAACCATAGCTTTGAATGTCTTGAATCTATCTAATGCATTTGATTTCTCTCTAAGAAATGTAACCCATGTATATCTCAAATAATCATCAATTAAAAGCATAAAGTACCTTTCACCAAGTAGAATTATCACTCTTTTCAAACCATAGAGATTTGTATGAACTAATTCCAGTAGACCAGTAGTAGACTGTTCCTTTGATTTGTAATGATTTCTTGCTTGCTTTCCAAACTAGCAATTTTTTCAGATAGCATTAATAGGCTTTGTAATTCTTGGAAAATCTCTCACAGCCTAAACATCACTAATCCTTTCCAAGTTATTCAAATTCATGTGACACATTCTTCTATGCATAACCAACTATCATTAATATGAGTCATAAAGCATCATCCATCAACACCCTTCAGTTGATAGATATTTCATTTAGATTTCTTTCTTGGAACAATCAATGTTCTAGATCCTTTCCAGATTTCAAATCTCTCATCCTTAAAAACAAGATCATATCCTTTACTATACATCTAACCAAAACTCAAAATATTATGCCTTAAACCCTTAACATAGCAGACATCATCAATATTATGCTTTTCATCAAAATTTACTAAACCTATCCCACAAATTTTAGCACTAGTATCATCTCCAAACCTAACCAAGCCTCCATCATATTTTTCAATCTTAAAAAACTTACTTTTACCACCAGTCATGTGATGTGAACAACCATTATCAACTACCCAATAATTCTTTTCTTGTTTAGCATGTAGGGCAGAGATAATTGTACCTTCATTTTTCTCCTTCTCCAGAGGGATTTCTTTTACCTATTTTTTAGAATTAGTTGAAGTAGGTTCATCCTTAATTGCCAAAAAAAAGCATTCATTATCATCAAGATCTTCATACTCAAAATCTTCATCAGATATACTAGCATTCTCATTCACATAATATGCTTTGTTAATCTTCTTTCATTTCCTTTCCTTTCTTTCTCATATCTTTGTTTGTTCCTCTTAGCTCTTTCTGGACACTTTGCAACATAATGACCTTTTTCTCCACAACTAAAGCATTGAAAGGGTAACTTACCTTCATACTTACCAAAACCTTTCCTCATCCTTCACACAAAGTTAGCTTCAATTTCATCAAATTTTTCTTCATCTGGATCTTTATCTTTTGTATCCTTAAAAGCATTATCTGATTTGCATCCATTCCTAAGACTAGGCTTCCTCATCTTATAAGATGTCAAAAATACAAATAACAGATCTTTAGTGCAGGTCTTATAATCTATACTTTTTTCAATAGAACACACTTTCTCACTGTAAGCATCAAGGAGAGTCCTGAGAATCTTCTTTACTATTTTGATTTCATTTATAGTAGTGTCAAGTCCTTGCATTCCAGCCACTATCTCATCCAATCTTTGTACATAATATTTAACATTCCCATCTTCAAACATATGTAGAAGCTCAAGTTGTGTCTCCAAATTCTATAATTTCACCTTTTTAACTCTTTCATCACCTTCATGTGCTCTCTCCAAAGCATCCCAAACTTCCTTAGAAGTCTTCAGATTTTGAACCTTAATCAACTTTAAATGTACCATATTGTTCTTCAAGATGTACTTTTCCTTATTGTTTGCTTCATGTGATTTGATCTCTTTAGGCGTACTCAGACCATTAGCAGGAGGAGTGTAAGGATTCTTGTCAACTTTCTCCACATCATATCCACAATACTCCATATATTCTTCAATCAATATTTTCCAGATAGCATAATTAGTTCCATCAAACCTCATATACTCATAAATCACTTTTCCATCCATCCTAGACCTTCCTCAAATGTTTAAGCTCTTCACCAAGGAACCACACTCTAATACCAATTGTTGAATAGGAAAAATGAAAGGGGGGGTGAATCAGTTGTCATAGATTTAATCTTTTAATTAATTCATTGGAACTAATTCTTAACATTGCTTAATGGATTAAACAATGAACACTAGTGTAGAAACTAAAATCCATCACATAAACACAATAACACCAGGTTTATGTGGAAAACCCAATAAGGGGAAAATCACAGTGAGGATTAACTCACACACTATAGAGAATATCAAAATCGATTACAAAAGGCTCACTACTTGAGAAACAAGGCTCATTTCCACAATAAGGACTCACTGTTTGGAATAAGGACTCATTGTCCAACAGGGCTAACAACTTAAAGGGCTCACCATAGAGATACAAAGAAGACTTTTTACAGAGAGAATACAATCTCAATGCAACAAAGGATTCCACCACAATCACTCGCAAACATGGATGAATGATAGAGTTCATCTTCTACTCACTTCTTCCAGAAACTCAGCATTTATGCTTCGTACTGATCTGCCATACTCACATCACACACATTCACTAGATAGCATCAATGTTGCATCTATCTTCTCTTTTTAATATTTCTTCCTCGATCTTGTATATTTTTCACCACTAACTCATCCTGTATTTATACCATCTTCAAATTTGAAACATATCCAAAGTCGGCCATCCAAATTCAAATTCAAATTAGGTCGACACCAAGACATTCTAGAGTGGAATTAGAATGAGGATGACCCATACAAATGCTTCATAGGGACCCAAATAGATCCAACATGATTCATCAACTTTTAAAGTAGTGTTCAACAAAAGGTTGGCCAAACCAGTGTAAAAAACATAGAACCATTAAGCACAAACTTTCTATATGTCAAAATTATCTGCAATACAATCAAAATAACTACACTCTAGAACCACAAGTCATTAGACTTCATCAAAGAGAAATCCGAACCAGCAACATTTCTCCCAGACCTCAACCAGACACACAGAAAACCGCAACTCATAACTGGTGAACACAACTCGCACTATATAATGAATCAACAACCAAAAATTAGGATATAACAGCTTCTAACAACCAAGACCAACATATCTAAACCATACAAATACAAGATCAAATCCAAATAAAAACCCAGAGCAATCACTGAAACCCTTGCAATATGTCTTCATTACAATTTTCTTAATATCCTCAACATATATAGCCAACAAAAACCAGTTGATAACTAGTTGATCAATTGACATCAATGACAACACCTTCAATCTTTCCATTATTGCAATAATTCCAAGGTTTGATTACCAAAACGTGGTTTGACCAAGGAAACCCCCTTTCCACTAACAAAACAACATTTTTCCCTCTCTTTAGTGTGTGGTTTGCAAGTTTAGATTGAAGATACATTGAAGAGAAAGCTTGGAAATTTTTTCAAAGTGTTCAAAGTGTTCAAAGTTATCACCTTGCATTGGAGATACTTGGAAGACTTATACAAACTACAAATCAAGGTTTCAGATTTGAAAATCAATTGGGAAGCACAGAGCAAACCTTGAAGACTAGATTCATACTTTGAAGCTTCAAAAAACCCTAACTAAACTAAGATGCTAGTTTTGGCATATGAGTCCCAGTTTAGGCCAGTTTTCAAGATTTTACAGATTTGGATACCCATTTGCTAGATTCTTGTTTCTGCAGAGAAACCCAGATCTAGGACTAATTTTCCCAATCTGACCTATGAGTCCCGGACAACATTAAAGTCACTATTTTCATCATTTCAAATCTCCATCTAGTCATCTTTATATTTCTAGGTGCACACATTTCATCTTGCAATTTTTTGTTCTGTTTCCCATACATTTTTAGGTCATTTAATGAAATATTGAATGATATTAGGTTTAAGAATTACATCTTGCATTACACTTGTCTTTCCAAGCCCTAGCTTCATCGTGAACCCCTCATTAGTTTACAATCAGTTCCTAGGACAACCCTATTGTTAGATCTCTTTCTCATTTCTCCATTGGATTGAGATCTCTAGGGTCATCCTTGAATGAGAGTGTAGAAGATTGTTGTTCTATGTCCTAAACCATAGCCAACAACAACTTTCTACTTTTCATTTTGGTGAGCCAAACGTGATGAAAAATAAGCTAGTGGAACTACAAAGAATGATGTGATGAATGTTGATACAGATTATGATAACAATGATACTATTCAACATGATCCTATAGATAATGATCTTGTGGATGATATGGTAGGAGTGATAGACTTCATTCCTCATAAGGGCTGAGCTAAAAAGCCTCTTGTGATTGCTTTCTCCCTCTAAATATATACTTAAACATGCACTTGATGGCCCTCTTTACATATCCGACCAAATCTATGATAAGCCTACTAATGGGATATTAATAGATCCTGTCTATGGAGAGAATGTAATCATCGAGGAAATCTTACTTCTGCATGAACTTTATCAAGATATATATCATAAACTAAAAGCATGGATCAAGAAACATAACGGTTTTGCTTTCCCTATGATGGGATCAATCACCTTGCCTTTACAAATAGGATCTAAAACATTAGATATCTCATTTTTCGTCATCCCACAATCAGACCAATTTTGTATGAAGCTAGGCTATCCATGGATTCACTTCATGAATGCAATCCCTTCAGTTGTACTTAAATTCTTAAAGTTTCCCTTTGAGAATGAAATTTTCATGTCCATCATAGTGGCTTTAACCCTTTTATTCCTGTGGAAACTTTTCCTTAGATTTCTTTTGGCCCAATCCTATAGAATCTATCAAACCATGAGAAGACTTCTTTTCAAATCCTATCAAAAGTTCAAGACAAAGAAAATAGCAGAATTATCCCTCTGAAACATGCCTTCACCCACCACCGAGCCTACCATCCTTGACGAAACTATGATTGAGCCTAAATAAATTTGAAACAACCAAGATCAACTTAAGACAAAACCTTCACCTACTTCCTAAAAAATACCAGGAGATAACGAAAACAATCTCGTCACACCTCCTAGAGTAAAACAAGTTTACAAAGTCAAAGAGAAAGTGGTTGAACAACCTTCCATTGTTCCTTTCGTTCCTCCCCTTAGGGAAGAAAAGAAACCTATGGTTGATCAACCCACTCCTACACAAATGCAACTTGAAAATAAAACTAAAAGAAATAGAGGTAAAAGAGAGCATAGGCATAGACATCGTGCCCTTGCTTGAAGATTACATGAAGAAATAAACAAAGAAAATCAAAATCCAAACTTGATTGAAGCAATACATGATGAGCCTTCCCCTTCGTTGACACAGAAAGGTCCTATAATGCAACCACAACAAGAGTTGAACCCTTATACATTATCATTCGACCTCCTATTATGATTAACTTAGATGATGATGAGGAAGTTGCTAAAATTGATGAAGAGGTGCACAAATAGTTGAATACATTGTTTTCCTCTTCCATGAGCTTTAAAAAAAATTCTCCTAAGAAGAGTGTTGAACCTAGTGATGGCCCTAGTTTGGCACTTGCTATTGTCCCTCTGGCTTATTTTTTGCCTTCTATATATGATGAACACAATTGGGATGTGGATGACCTTATCATAGGTTGACTCAGATGTTCCTTAGTAGTCTTTTGCATTATTTCTTTTTCATTTTATTTTGTGTGATTGCATGTGCATAATGTGATCCCCCCGTACTATTTTTTTAATGTATCTCTCTCTCTATGTCATAAATCTTTTATCTTTTCCTTGTATTTTTTTTTCCTTTTGCAAATGACACAAGGCATTGAGACATTCATGTCTCTTCCATGTTGACCCAAAATATTTTTCTTTTATCTTCTCCTTTTCATTTGTCTTATGTTTTCCTTTTGGGGATGACATAAGGCATTGAGACATTCATGTCTCTTCCATGTTGACCCAAAATATTTTTATTTTATCTTCTCCTTTTTATTTGTCTCATTTTTTCCTTTTGGTTATGACATAAGGCATTGAGACATTCATGTCTCTTCCATGTTGAACCAAAATATTTTTCTTTTATCTTATCCTTTTCATTTTTCTTGTATTTTACTTTTGGGGATGACACAACGCGTTGAGACATTCATGTCTCTTTTTTGTTGACTCAAAAACTTTTTCTTTTATCTTTTCTTTGTTTTGTGTTTTCATTTTGGGGATGACACAAGGCGTTGAGACATTTATGTCTCTTCCATGTTGGCCTGAAAGGATTTTCTTTGTTTTCGCTCTCTTTGTGTCATTCTTTTGGTTCTATGTTGGTGCAGGAGCACCTTGGATTAACACCATATATTTTTGTTTGCAAATTTTGGTTTGTGCTGACTCTAACCAAGTCAGGATTTGTTGTGCTTTCTTTAGACCTTAGAAGGTCCTGTTTGTGTGAAAATTTGGTCACTAGGACTTAGCATATCCTAGTTTGATCAACGTTATTTGTTATTGCTTGATTTAGCTTATTTAGTATATGTTACAGATAAGAAGCCTATGTGTGTGTTTAACACATCCTCATGGGCAGAAGATGCTAATGGACAGTTAGGGAGGTGGTTGATTCGGTAACAAGAGGTTAAAGATCCTTAAATGCAAGGTGGTGGCGAAGTGGCAAGGATATTGCACATTTGCATGCAACATAACTATGGGTTGCCCTTGAAATCAGGAAAAAAATTGCCGATCCACTGCCCTCAAACAGTGGAAATGGCATAAAATATGCATGGAGTGACTCGTAAAGGTTTTGGTTGTTGATTTGGAATGTAATTCTGGTGTGAAGAAAAAATAGAGAGCAAATTTTCTGTATTTTCTATGTTTTCTGAAAACACAGTGCGTTTTTCAGAACTTTATAATTTTCTGTGTTTTGCTTAGAAACCCGTGTTTTTTTTCTTATCAATGGAGATAAAAGACGTGTAAATAAAGTTGAAACTCTATTTTTGTGTCCATAGAATAGATCTGAGCGGTTCTCATCCTTATTTAGCATAGTTCATAAAAGTTTTTCTTCTTGTAAAGGGCAGATTCTTGTGTTTTTCTGTTTCTGCCACGCATCTTAAGAAACAGTGAACTTTTACGCATTGTATCTATTGAGTTAACATAGTTTTTATGTTTATTTGACAGGGTAGAATATAGTTCATTTAGTAATTAGATTGTCTTGTGTAGAATCTTTGTTTGAAGTTCTTAGATTAGAAATTAGTGAGTTGTGAATATTGTTTTGAGCAGTAAATAAGGAAATGGCTTCCCCATAGACCCCTATCATGGAATGTTCCTGTGTTTGGAGGAATATGGGAGGTAAGCCAATAGTGTGTAAAGTTTCAGTGATGGGAAATAGAAAGTACCAAGCAATAAATGGATATTCCAAACCCTAGGCGAGCCTAAGACACCCGGCTAGGAGTTTGGAAGAAAGAAATTGAGTACATAGGCAGGGGAAGGGTACAACTGTATGGATATCATACACTTCCAGGTGGAATGAGGTCTAATATAAAGGTACTAAGGAGTTGAAAGCTTGAACCATCCTTTTGAGCAAGAAATAGGTGAAAGGACAGTGAAACCCTAGTCTTGAGGGCAATTAGGCCTCCACTCCAAGGGTGTGGGAACCACCTGTACGGACTAGCTGGCAGCCAGAGACCGGTTGGAAGATTTAAAACCCTGAAAAGGGTATCTAAAAGTATATTTTGTTTGGCAGGTTGTTTGTCAAATAAAAGAGAAAAATTCAAAATACGGACTGGTAAGGGCTACAAGGGATAGACCCTCCAAGAGGCAATTTTTTTGAAATCGGTAGGAAGGATTAATAAGGAACCTTCAAGATGGCTTCAAATGGTTACCAAATGCATCAAAACAATGTCCTTAACTCCCCTGCAGGTAACTCAAGCATGGAGTTGAAAATAGCATCTAGACTCTTCTAGGTGTATCGAGGAGATTAGTAGTTTCAAACAAGGTGTTGGATCCTCTAAAGTTAAAGCACAATTGGAAACTCTTAGGACAGAGTTGTAGCAAGGTTCAGCTATTGAGCCAAGTCAGTACAGAGCTTAGATCATTGCTAGGCTCTTGGTGAAGGCAGTGAAGTGTCTTATTGAGGTTTGGTGCAAGCAAGCTTTGGAGGATTTTGTCATACACCATATGTGTATTTGAGGAATGATGACAATTTATAGCTCTCTAAAAACATTGTAGCAAGAACATACTGATACCAAATCCATAGATCCCTTATGTGTTTGGAGTTTCATTTTGGGGGAAACCCCTCTCTTTTCCTTTATTTTTGCATGACGTAGCTTCATTTGAAAACATATTACTTGGCATAGGGCTTTCCAAGTTAGCTCTCATGTCTTCTTTATTGTTAGCATTTATCATTTGCTACTTTAAAGTAATTGCTCACAGTATGGTGTTTAGCAATTTCTTTAAAGTGGGGGCATACATTGGCATTATTATTTTGTATTTTTTTTCCTTTTCATGGTTTATGGTGTAGTCTTCTTGCTTCACATGATGCATTTTTTGCTTTATAGTTGACATCAGGTGTGATGTCCTTCAAGAGAGTGATCTATCTTATCATATTTCATTCCTCTTAGTGGCTTGATGTGACACAATGCATCCCCTAAGTTGCAAATCTTTTATTCTTTGATTGGTCCTTTCTTGGAGACATTAGGCACAATTTTCCCTAAGTTAAAGACATTACATGAATTAAGCAAGACTCCTTTGAACATTCCTTATTTTTGCATTTTCATTTTCAGTTATATGGCCACCTTGCATAATACACCTTGCATGCCTATGAAGCCATCTTGTTTTTTCATGAGTTCCAAGCGTACGAAGTTTTTCTTACCTCATGAAGATAGAAGTTTATTGTTCATGAGCTCCAATCATATGAAGTTTTTCTTTCCTCATGAAGCTCGAAGATCATTTTTTTCATGGTTCCTTATTAAAGTTATTAAGAGGAATAACTTTGGTATGGTTTTTGATAGGAATCCCAACCGAGGCATGACTTTCCCTTAGCCACTTGCATTTGAGTATGAACACATACCTACCATATGTGTATGTGTCTCACCTCTTTCAGATCCTCACCTAGTGGACAACCTAAAGTTCCATTGCCTCAAAGTGGGCGTACGTTTTTCAAAAAAACAACCAAGATCTAATCCACATCATGATGGACAAACGGTCGAAGCTTGATCCACCCCTTTT
Source organism: Sequoia sempervirens (assembly GCA_007258455.2). Taxonomy (NCBI): domain Eukaryota; kingdom Viridiplantae; phylum Streptophyta; class Pinopsida; order Cupressales; family Cupressaceae; genus Sequoia; species Sequoia sempervirens. The sequence continues at coordinate 33,408 of VDFB02206732.1, read as the reverse complement.
GTTTTGTTTTACTTTTCTTTTCATCTTTGGTAGTGTATGATTGTGACTTCATTTGCTCTTTATCATTTTTGAATGTGTGTTCTTTTGTGCCTATGTTGGTTTGTCATGGGATCTTGATCCTAGGGGCTTGATCACCCCTCTTGATTGTTGTCATCCCATCTTACCAACATTGGTACACTTGGACCCCTCTTAAAGCAAAGTTTTTCTACTTTTGTGTGAGTTTGAAGCAAGTTCATCCTCTCACTAAAGTGGGGGCTAAAGGTAGTGTCAAAAAATTTTGTCGATGACATTTTCACACTTGTTTGGGATCCCCTTGTAAAATTGAGTTTAATGATGCCTTGACATAGTTTTGTAATGTGTTTAACACACTCACATTAGGTCTTGGGCCCTTATGAATTAAACAAACTTAATTATACCTTATATAGAGTGTGTTTTTTAGACAAAAGGCGTGCGAGCCTCTATATATATTATATATAATAAAATGATTACATATTTCAAATATCCAAATTTAGAATGTTTATGATAATCATGCTAAAAGTTCAAAATTCAGCTTGCTAGCCCCAAAATTTCTACTATGAAGACTGCCATTACAATTGCTACTAAATTTACATAGTTAAACAAACTACTATTGAGAAACTATTAGATGTAGTACCTAACAAAACCAATAAACTCTAAATTCTGAGTAAAATACCCCACAAAATACAAAAGCTATTCTTCCATCAAGTCACCTTGCATTGAGTTTTCATCTTGAAACTCCAATCCCTCTGTCAATTAAAAGCCCCTTTCAAACACACTTCACCCTCTAATAGGAACTCTAGGAAATTGCATTCAATGAGCCAACCATGCGCGGGCATTCCCTGGGGAACTAGTTGTTGGTGGAAAGGTGTGAACAAACTGTGTGTGCTATTCTCCTCTAACCTGTGAATTAAACTTGAGTTGTAAATCCAATTGCAAGCAACTACTTGAAGGATGTGAAACATGTTCTCTCAGGAGAGAAAGGGCATAATACTTCTCCTTTATGTCCACCTCCATTATAGTGCAAACACATCTTCAATTCTTCATCACAACCCACAACAAGATGTCATTTTTGTGTTGAAGAGCCAGCCTAAAGGCATCAAAAATTTCTTCAAAACCATGATGCCTTCTTTATGGTTTAATTGGTCCACAAGCCTCATTTAATGCATCTTTTCAAGGATAATACCAACATTTAAATCAATATCCAATCATAATTCATGTTTTTTTAGGTTGTGTGGCCTAGATTTGGTGGTCTGGGACTCATACACAACCTTGGGCGTATGAGTCCCACCTAGGGTTCTGGGTCCCGATCCTAGTTTTACATCTTTTTAAGCATTTTTAAATTGGGTCCCATAAATTATGCCTAATGGGACTCATACGCCACCTTGGGCGTATGAGTCCTATGTGGCCCAAAATTAAAATTAATTCAAATTCTTGGAGGGATTTTATCCTCCTAGATCTAATGTCAGCTTGTAGTGTTGTAATTTCAGGAATTCTTACATAATTAAGTATAAATACAAGGTTCTTTCACTCATTTTCACCCCAAGCATTCAACTATTCATGCATATAGCAAGTTTTAGTTCACAAGAGCATTCAAGCATTTACAAGAGCATTCAAGAGTCTTCAAGAGTAGATTATTAAGCATTTTAGAGCATAGTTCAAGCATCAAGCATCATGTCTTCATGCATCATGTTTGTTTTTGAGCTAACAATTGTGATGTAGGGTTTTATGATTCAAGCTAGCATTCAACTCAAGATTTATCACATTCAAGCAAGATCCAAGATCTGCATCCATTGGATCCATCTCGTACATGTTTGCAACACTTCATTGCAAGGTTTTGGTGAGTTGCAACATCATATTTTGTTCATTCATCATTCTCCATTCCTATTTCATATTATTTCAAGGTTTGAATACCAAAATGGGGTTTGACCAAGGCAAACCCCTTTCCACTAACAAAACAACATTTTTCCATCTCTTTAGTGTGTGATTTGTAGGTTTAGATTGAAGATACATTTAAGAGCAAGCTTGGAAAAAGTTGTCAAAGTATTCAAAGTGTTCAAAGTTATCACCTTGCATTGGTGATACTTGGAAGACTTCTACAGACTGCAAATCAAGGTTTTGGATCTAGAAATCAATTGGGAAGCATAGAGTAGACCTTGAAGACCAGATTCAGACTTTAAAGCTTCAAAAAATCCTAACTGGATTGATACGCCAATTTTGGCGTATGAGTCCCAGTTTAGGTCAATTTTTAGGTTTTTACAAATTCGAATACCCATTTGCCATATTCTTATTTCTACATAGAAACATAGATCTAGGACTGATTCACCTAGCCTGGTGTATGAGTCCCAATCAACAATAAAGTCATTGTTTTTAGCATTTCATATCTCCATCCAGTCATCTTCATATTTCCAAGTGCACTCATTTCATCTTGCAGTTTTTTGTTATGTTTTACATATATTTCTAGGTCATTTAGTGAAACATTGCATCATATTAGGGTTAAGCATTACATTTATCTTTCCAAGCCCTAGCTTGGTGGTGAACCCCTCATTAGTTTACAATTAGTTCCTAGGACAACCCTATTGCCAAATCTCTTTCCCCTTTCTCCATTAGATTGAGATCTTTAGGGTCATCCTTGAATGAAAGTGTAGAAGATTGTTGTTCTAAGTCCTAAACCATAGCCAACGACAATTTTCCATCTTTCAATAATCACTAAATATCATGTATATTATTGTTAAATAAATTATACCAATTGTGATTAAATATGAGACATGTACTTTGAAGTATTCCATCCCCTTAAGACGCCCTATTTGGATATAGATCCTAAATATTATACTTAATTATATCATTTGTTATGATGAGTCACGCTACTTTGAAACTTTAAATTTGATTGTATTATCACTAAAAAACATGTATATTATTGTTAAATTTGGTTACCTTGGGAAACTTCACCAAATTTTGACAACTTCTTTGATCCCCTAAAGACGTCGTATTAGGACCTCTTAAGAAATCCTATTAGGACCCCTTAAGACATCCTCTTATGACATGAATTGAATAAACATTGACACTGTTTAAATTATATAGAGTGTTATTGTTATAATGAGTCATCCTAAATTCTAAGCTAATTATATCAATTGCAATTAAATATGAGACATGTACTTTAAAGAAATTCATTCCCTTAAGACGTCCATAGGTGAAGATGTTTTTTATTATTCGATTTTTATTTTGAAATCATTGGGTTTAGGATGATGCCAATTACATGGAAACTTGTAGATTAACTTAGTTGTCTCTTTTGACAGAGGGTGTGACTCCCATTCCAACAGAAAGTTCCAAAAGAAAGGGTGGACGTAGAGGAAGAAAGTTGTATTTTTATTGGATGCTATTATTTATTTTGACATCTTATAAATTAGTGTTTTTTGTGGAACATGAGGTCAGGAGTACTTTTATGTTCTTAAGTTTTCTCTAGCACTTTGCATGATTTTTAAATATGGGAGTACATGATTTAATTTCAAAACTTTAGCCTATTTTTTGGATAATTAAGTTGTATGATTGTTCCTTAATTTTAAGTTGTAAAAGAACTAGGAAATATGGTGTATACTTATAGAACAATTTTTTTGGAAAAACTAGTTGTATTTTGATTGGTGTTTATGTTTAGTTTATAGAATTTATTAATCCTTTTGCTAATCTTGTATGGTATGGTTTATTTCTTAAAATTTCACCCTTTGTGGTATATAAATGGATTGCTTCTATTTGTAGATTATGATTTATTTTCTTATTTTATTAGATAACCTATGTATTAGGACCCCTTAAAACATCCTATTAGGACATGAATTAAATAATTTCTTTGATTAATTATCGCTAATTATGAATGTATATCATGTATATAATGTATGGGTCACTAAATTTGTAAAGTACAAATATCGAAATGTCCTATTAATTTCAACTTTAATTTCATATTTGTATTTAAACTTAAACAATAATAAAGTCCATTATTTACAATATATTAAGTCTATGAAACCAATATATGTTAAGTCCATCAGAGTACAACCCATGAAATAAATTCCATGAAACAAAATATTAAGTCCATGAGAAACCAAATATATAGTCCATGAAAGAATCAAATACAAGCCATGAAATCATGACTAACTCATATCGTCTCTATAATCAAGAGAACTCTTCACACTATGCAAACTATGTGGATAACTTGAACCACTATGTACATGAGAAAGATTCAATTAGATGTAAGACAATTAAAAATGATATAATGACAATTTAATTTATAATTTATCATAAAATTAAATTACCACGGTATCTGGCTCTAGATGCTCTAGTGCACCTAGACCAACCTCTAAATTCTCTGAATCAATCTACATATACAAGAAAAAGAAAGTTGAAATTAGAAGAAAGTCTACAATTAAAAATGATTTAATTCAATTTAATTTATAATTTATCATATTTAAATTGTACCGTAAGAGGTTGTGCATCCTTTATTCAAGGATTTGTTTGTACATTCTCAGCTACAAGATGTGTCTCATACTACAAAAGTAAAAGAATTTAACATGTATGATCTCATATATATATATATATATTCAACTTTTGATTTAATTAAAGTTATTCACAATGTATAATTTGTAATTGACTTTAGATATAATAAAATTTTTAAATTACCAGATAACTGGTTGCTCTACATGTCCTCCTTAAGGTGTAACTATGACTGAGTTAGGGTAGAAAGTGGCACTAATAAAGTCCTACAAGGTCAAATTTAAAGCATGTATACTTGAATTAGGTTAAAATATATATTCAAGTTTGCACATTTTGTGTAAAAAATTTTTTAAACAACTTGAAATTCAGATGCCTCATGAGTAGCCACCACATCTAATGTTTGTCTGATCCCCATTCTCATTGTTTTGTCAACCTAGACATACATATAGACATTTAATGCTTATAATATTTACAAGTGTACATGCACATTTGATATATAGTGAATTCAAAATTTTCATAATTGTAAAGTTATAATAATGTAAGTTAAATAATTTACAATATAAATGTACCTACCCCTGATTTGAGATGCTTGACACTTGGATGAGTGCTCGACAACCCCTCGGGTGGAATCAATGTGGAATTCAATTGAGTCCCCTGAACCAACATAAATTTTTAAAACATATGTTCATGATTGGATTATAAATTAAAAATCCAAGTTAAAAAAAAAATTCATGTATAATTTAAAAATTTGAAATCAAAATACCCCATAAGGGTTGCAAACTTTGACTGGTTTTGACGTATATAATCGAGGTGCAAATGATTTCCCTATCATTAGTATCATCTACACCAAACAATTTGATTATTAAAATGTATTGCAACTTTTTTTTTGATATATATGTTCATTAAAATTATTATAAATTCAACATATAGATGCATATTTATACCTTTGTCGCACTATCCTCAAGGTGATGCTATGTAGTAAGAAATTCTATGAATGAATTGAGGCAACCAGATGATCCACCAGAATCTCCACATCCACCCAAACTAGGTGCAACCTGATTAGGTCCATAGCATAGTTGATGGCAACTAGTACATACATGTGGTGTCAAAACTCATGGATTGGTACTAGGAGAAACTCCATAGAATTCTCCTCCATCATCGTGGTCTCTAGGCTCACTAGCCACTATCATAGAAGCATGCTAATCAAGGTCTCCTACAAGCATACTTAGGGATCCTAATGTGGATATCATTGCACGTTGATGCACAGGTGCAAGAATGGTAGGACCAAGAGGATCAACAAGGGGTTGTACATGCATGGGGTGTTTGGGATAAAACCTTTCACTTAACCTCTATTGTGGCATGCCACCACCAAAACCCTAAAATAATTTAAAATCAAAATAATTGGGCTTTTGCCCCAAAAAAATATCTAGATATAGTTTCCTCAAAAAATATAATGGGACCTCCAGATTAGTGTGTGGTGGATTGTCAAGTACCACCCACCATCAATCCCAAAAATGTGCACTCATCTGTGGATGTATACACCACCTCATGGATATTCTAGATTTAGTTGCAGGAATGAGCCGGTGAGTATTAGGGTTGATAAAATAAGGTGATAGATGGGATTTTGTTATTTTTAGGTCTAATTTTTTTTATATGAGAGACCATTTGCATAAAATCATCTCATCTACTATAATAACCCACTCAAAATTATTACTTAATTAATATTATTGTAAATGAAACATGAATATAATCCAAATTAAAAAGACATAAATAGTGGCTAAAGTCAATCATAGCTACACATGTCCATTTAAAACAAGTCAAAGATTCTTATATTCACTTCATAAGTAAAATTACAATATCAGGTTTGACTTGGCTCCTAAGGCCACAAAGCCATTACATTGTACACATTACATGTAGAACAAGAATGAATTACATCAAGTTACATCTTAGACTATAATAGTATTGGGAACAACTAAGGTTCTTCTTGGACACTTGCCTCCACTGGTGGACGAGAACATGGTTGAAGCACTTTATCACCCAACCACGAAGCTTACTCTTCCTTGGTATTCTCTAGACTTGAAGAATGCCTGACCCTACACGAAAAGTTTAGCAGGAGAACAATTTGCAAGGTGGAATCTGGTGTGTGCCCAAACATCAACATGCAATTTCTATCTACAAGTTAGAAAAGAAAGTATAATATCTATGCTAGGAATGGATGAGAGTGAAATCACAGAGTTCATTCATACATACATAATGAACTATATTGCTTGGCCAAGCATAATAAATGTGTTGCAACAACATCAAACAATAGGTTCTGGTAAAGCAAACCTATACTCTCTGAACTCCATTTCAGCACTCGTCTCGGAAGGTAACTTTCTACTATACATCTTATAACAACTATCTACCCTCTAGCAGAACCTACCTATAGGTGCTCTAGTTAGTTAAGGTATCATTGTTATGTTCAAGTATTTAAAATATTTGGTCACAAATGTCATCAAAAGAAGAAATAGAATACTAATTATACTCTAAATAGAAATTAGATTTATGATTCATAGAGTAATTCAACAATCAGTCATATCATTCTTATGACTATTTTCTACTTATCATCTTAAGCATTTTTGTTTTATAAAAATGTACTAAAAAAAGAAGAAGGTATGCCACAAGTATGTGTATGTGCATAGATGAAGTCTAAGTGCATACACATATATGTGCCTACTTTTGTTGAGATTTGTGCATAAATTTTAAAATAATAATTAATTCAAATCGCAATTGTAAATATCGCAATCTTAAATAGTATTCCATGTGACATCCCTGTGTCAAAATAAAGAAATCAAAACAAGTCTATGCTAACAATTTCACAAATACAATTATTGCATTCACATCCGTGATATTCTAACATTGTTGCTTTCATATGAACATTCATTATTTACATAGAAAAAGTACTGTTTCCTACTAAACGGTTATAAAACAAGCTGTTTACATATGAACATTCACTATTTACATAGAGCAAGTACTGTTTCCTACTAAAGAGTTATAAAAGAAGTTTTTACATATGAACATTCATTGTTTACATAGAACATGTATTGTTTCCTACTAAAAAGTTATAAAACAAGCTATTTACATACGGACATTCATTGTTTACACAAAACATGTATTGTTTTCCTACTAAACAGTTATAAAACAAGTTTTTCACATATAAAAATTCATTATTTACATCTATTACAAGCCATTTCAACAAATAGTTTATTGAGCAAGGTTGTTTTCAACTACAATGATAACTTAATCAACAAAACAATGTCGTTCACATAAGATTATTCACTATCTTCATCATTACATTACTATTTCAGACCAAACAGTTTGAATTAATAATAGAAATTATTATTTTCCAACAAAATAGAATGAGGTTTATCTCAATGAATAGAGATATATCAATTTTGTTTACTAGTAAAAATATTGTATACAACTATCTCATCTCTCATTTCAAGCAAGGCCATTTAATTTTCCTCAAACATATTAAGTTAGTAGAATGTCCATTGTTTCCTATAAATGATATTTAACAGTTCATGAGAAATTATGCAAATATTATAATGGAAAGAATAGGTTCGACATACTTGTCGATTTGAAGTCGTGCACCCATACAAAACTCTAAGGTTACCGAGGGTTTCTTTCTTAACTCGTGTCCCTTTTCAAGACCATTTCAAAGCCTTCTTGTTCACATAAATACAACTACCCATTGTTGGAAGTGGATTCACTCTGAGAGGGGGGGTGAATCAGAGTGATACAAATTTTAACTCTTAATGCACAAATTAAAAATTTTAACCTTTAACACAATATGACAAATTTTGTTTGAATCTTAACACAATGCAACTTTGCTTGCACAAGTGAAACTTGAACCTTGAATTCACATGTAACACTTATTAAAAGAACTATTTGATATGTTCAATTGAACTTTATGAATAATCTTGCCATGCTTAAATCAAAACAGAACTTAAAGACTTCACAAAATATAACTTTGAAAAACATTCACATATGGAGTACAAAATGCAGATTTCAATTTGCTCTATGAAAGACTTTTTGCATCAGATTTACACACATTAAATTTGCATGAACAACTTGAACATTTTAAAGTATCAAAGCATTGACTAACATCAATATGAAACAGAATGAGAGAGACAAATGATAACACATAACAAAAAGATTTCTTGAGTGGAAAAACCCTCATGGGGTATAAAAAACCACTCGCTAAAAAATTACTTTTCATTAATCAAAGAGCACCAACTCTGTAACAAGTTTTTGAAGCACCGACTTCATAGGAGCACCAAATCTGTAACAATATAGAAGCACCAACTCCACCTAAATTTTGAAGCACCAACTCCTTTACAAAGTCTCTATCTAAATTGTGTATACAAAAATGACCTTACAACTGCATTTACATTTGCAGTCCCAAAATCACAACTGAATACAAAATACAAAAATGATCTTCAAAGATACCCACTACAATATGTATTGTTCATAACAGTACTAAAACTCTCCCAAACTGAACACAAATGTCTATGTTGTGAAAACCAAATATTACAGTAGAAACTCTATTTTCTTCTTTTCACAAATTTGCTCAAAATAACTCAATCAAAAACACACTCCATTTCTAAATGCAATCTCTATAATGAAACTAGAGATGTGTTACAATAAATCCCTCTTCTTATTTCCTCTCTTTCCTATTGTTCAATTATGGCTTTTTTCCATGTATTTATACAATGCACAAAAATAGTTATTCTTTTCAAAAACCCATAACACCATAACCAGGGTTTGCATAAACAATGTTGTTAAACCATGATACCCATAATGGGTTTTTAGAAAATCAATGATATGTCAAGGAATGCCAATGAAACCCTTGAGTATAAACTCAGGTTGATGACAAAAATTAGATTAATATATAACAGATTTTTAAACTTCAACGAACCACTTAATCCATAAAATCGGTTGCTTTAAAAACCAATGCAAGATTTCCCAAACTGAAAAACCAAATACCTATCAGGGCAGCTAGAATGTTACCATCTGACTATGCAACTCTTTCATAATGGTCTCACTAAAACTCATTCAACATTCAGCTCGAAAATCAGCTACAAACTGTGTTCCCATATCCTCAGTGGCGGCGCTATTGTTGCCTTAGAGATAAACAAAAACAACAAAATGATTTTCCCTAACTTCTTTTGAAAGAATTTTGTCTGCCCTTTTTATCTTTTGATAATATTTGGAGTTTGATCCATCAAAAATCAAACATAATGATGTTTTTAAGTCCGCCAACAATCAATACATAGTAATAGTTGTCAACTTTTCTAAGTCAAATACCTTGCAAATCTGATAAGGTTGACAACAATCCAATGAAATATAAGCCTAATGCATAAGTATGCTCGATGTAATATGAAGTGAAGTCCGATACAAGTGATCATTGAATAAATGTTATTCTGAGTCAAAGATCCTCAAAATGCTAACTTAGAATATGGAAAATGATGTTTGTCAAGAGTTATAACCAAGTAACTTTTCACAAAGTCGAACACAATATCACCACTAAAGTATGCTTAGGGAAACCCAATAGGGTTTAGTTTTTTTTAGATACCAACTCCATAATACCAATCGATGATGAAGAAAAATATCACAAGCACCAAAATAAAACCTTTACCTTAGCTTTTTCACAAGAGCTTTTAACCTTTAGAGCCCAATTTCTTTGTTTAGGAAAAAACCTCATAACAATTTAGTGCCTAACACCATGTATGGTGTAAAATATAAATAATTTAATATCCTCACCATAGGACATATCAACCTTGAAGTCCTTCAAAAGAAAACATTTCCAAAGTGATATAATAGCATACTAGCTACCTGAATTCGAATGCTTCAACCAAGGTGATTTCTAATAGAGAAATGTATACACTATGAACTAGATTTCATGATAATTTACAAAGACACCATCCATTTTCAATACAAACGCAAAGAGACCTAGTATCAAAGTGACCTCTTTTCTCTTAGCCAACCATCAACCTGATAAAATATCAATGAAGCCAAAATCAAACTAAAAAAGATCAACTGAAATAATCAAATGCATGCCTTGTCACAATGAGCACCATGTCAAATATTAGTACCAACATGTAAAAACTGAAACTTGAAAGTGCATGCCATGAACCATGTGAACCAACTGTAACATGTAACTGCAAATTATATATCAATCTCCATCCTACCAACATCCATCAAGCATGTCAAACATACATAATACAAGTTATAATGCTCGCTTTCATTTTCTTCAAACACAAAGTTTAAGTAGAAAAAATTTAATCTACAAGCCATTATTTTCAAGCATTGAAATGCTGCAAGTCAAGAAATTGTGTTCTCTTACATATGCGTTTAATTCAAATGCAAGTCATCATGCCATTTGTGGTGTGTGCACCCAGATTTTAGCTTTCTTATCATTCGATCTAGCTAAACAATCCTATTTCAACCATGTTCTTATCCTTCAACCTATCACCCTGAAACTGCACACACTTGTACTTGCAAATTGATCAATAATGTTCAATTCTTGGTAACATATAAAATAATGTTCAAAAGTTCACAAAATCAACATTAGTCAACTTCTTTCATTCAATTTTCAAATATTCCAAAATATCCATTTAATATTTAATTGAATTTCTTTAGTATTTCAATTTACCATATTATGATAAATGTGCAATAAAATTGGGTTATGACATCCTTTCCCTCTTGGAAGAGACATTGTCTCGATGTCTAATAAGTTGAATAAAAGAACATCATATCAAATTTTGAACATTCATGTCTATTTCAACATCTCATCAAAAATATATGTCTATTTCAACATCACATCAAAAATGTATGTCTATTTCAACATCATATAAAAAATATGTCTATTTCAACATCTCATAAAAAATGTATGTCTATTTCAACATCATATCGAAAATATATGTCTATTTCAACATCTCATCAAAAATATATTTCTATTTCAACATCTCATTAAAAATATGTCTATTTCAACATCAAAATAAAAAATACATGTCTATTTCAACATCACATCAGAATTTTAAAGCATGAAATATCATAGTATCTCAATCCAGAAAAATTTCAACAAAATTATTGAGTTTCTTTTCAAGAAAGAAAATGTGGAAAGGAGAATTTTGTTTCTTCTGCATCCTCCCAAGTAGCACTATCCTCTGAGTACTGGTCCCATTGGAATTTAAATTGAGCAATATCTCTGCTCTACAAATTAACATTGCGTCTATCTATGATTCTAATGGGCCCCACTAGAACCACTCCTGGATCCTGTACCTACAAGGATTTCCAATCAAGTACATGAGTCACATCAAGATGATATGGCTTAAGCAAAGAAACATGAAACACATTATGAAGTTGAGCCAGAGTAGGTGGTAGAGCTAGTCTATAAGCAACTGGGTTAATCACTTCCAAGACTTCAAATGGTCCCACATATCTTGGGGCCAACTTGGAAGAGTTTCCAAAAGCAATAGAGATTTTATGAGGTTTAACTCTCAAGAAAAAAATTTCCCCTATTGTGAATTTTCTAAGTGTTTGGTTCTTGTCGACATAACTCTTCTATCAGTTTGTCACCTCTTTCAATTTTTCTTAATGACGCTCATTTGTTCTTCCCATTTCTTTAATCTTTTTAGGTCCTACTATGATCCTGTCCTCCAATTTATCCCAACTAATGGGGATACGACACTTCCACCCATACAAGGCCTCAAATGGTGACATTCCTAAGGATGTATGGTAAGAGTTTTTGTAAGAAAACTCTACCAAAGGAAAATATTCTACCCACCTATACTATTGGTTCATACAATACATTCGAAGGAGGTCTTCAACTACTTGATTCACCCTCTCTATCTTCCTGTCAGTCTGAGGATGATAAGTTGAGCTGAAATTTAGTTCAATCCCTAATGCAACATTCAAGCTCATCCAAAACCTTGAGGTCATCCATGTGTCCCTATCAGAAATGATAGTCTTTGGCACTCCATGTAAGAAGAAGATCTAATGAACAAATTTCTTAGCTAGGGTCAATGATCCATCCTTAAGGTTTCCTAGAATGAAGTGTGCAACCTTTAGTCAACTTATCAATCACAACCAATATAACATCATGCTTATTCTTGCTCAATGAAAAATGATATACAAAATCCATACTAATCACCTGTCATTTATACTCAGCTATGTCATGAGGATACAATAACTTGTCTAGATGTGCATGCTCAGCCTTGACTCAATGGCACTCCAAGCATCTAGCTACATATTCCACTACACCCTTCTTGAGTTTAGGCCCAAAATGCAAGGTATTCAACTCCGTGATCATCTTGGATACTCCAGGGTGTCCTGAATAAGGTGCATTGTGAACTTCTTCTAAAACCAACTTTCTCATCTCTCTAGAGTCAAGCATACACATTCTTCTCTGGTATCTCAAAATACCGTCTAGTTTGATCTCATATCCATCAAATCAATGATCCAAAGGATTTACTGCTAGGGCGCTCTTCACTCTCTCATAGTGCTCATGCCCTAGAAGATTCTAAATTACCTACTGACTCAAGTTAGACCTTGTTGAGATCATGGCTACCATATGCCTTCGTCTACTAAGAGAATTAGCCACTCTGTTCTCTTTCCCTTTATATATTCAATTCCAAACTCATACTTGCTAAGGAATTCCAACCACCATCTTTTTTCCATTCATTAAGGTTTAGTTGGGTAAATATGTATCTCAACCTCAAATGGTCTATCTTGAGTTCAAACAACTTTCCCAAAAGATAATGCCTCCACATCTGTAAGGCATGAACTATGGTTGCCAATTCTAAGTCATTAGGTGTGTAGTTTACTTCGTGTTGCTTGAGCTTCTTTGATTCATATGCTACCACTTGTATGTCTTGCATTAATATTGCTCCCAATCCCTCTCCTAAAGCATCTTTGATTACTGTGAATCTCCCATTAGGATTAGGGACAGTGAGCATTGGTTCTATCGTGAGCCTCTCCTTCAGGAGTTGGAATTCTTGCTCGCATTTCTCAATCCATTCAAACTGTGTTCCCTTCCTTTGGAGTGAGGTAATAGGAGATGCAATTTGGGAGAATCCTTTCACAAACTTCCTATAGTATCCTATGAGTCCCATGAAGTTATGGACTTCCAACACATTTTGAGGCACTAGCCATTCCACGATCGCCTTGATCTTCTCGGGGTTTATGGAGACTCCTTCAGCTAAAATGATGTGGCCCAAATAGTGCACTCTGTCATGATAGAATGAACACTTGGACAACTTCCCAAAGAGTTTACTTTCTTTTAATCACTGAAAAACTATCCTCAAATGTCTATCATGCTCTTCGATAGTCTTTGAGTAGACTAGAATGTCGTCAATAAAGATCATAACAAAGTCATCCAAGCAATCTCTGAATACACTCTTCATAAGGTTCATAAAGGTTGTTGGTGCATTAGTTAAACTAAAAGGTACCATTGTGAACTCGTAATGTCCATACCGAGTTCTAAATGTAGTCTTTGAAATGTCTTCTTCCTTAATTCTCAATTGAATGTATCCTAACCTAAGATCAATTTTGGAGAACACCATCACTCCCTTCATTTGATAAAATAGTTCATCAATCCTTGAAAGTGGATACCAATTCTTGATGGTAACCTTGTTCAACATCCGATAATTTATACATAGATGCAAAGTTCCATCCTTCTTTTTCACAAAAATGACTGACACTCCCCAAGGAGACACACTAGGTCTTATAAGTCCCTTGTCCAACAATTCCATTAACTAGGCCTTCAAATTGTAGAGTTCTATGGTGGTCATCTGATAAGGTGCCTTGGATTGAGGCTTAGCTCTTGGAACTAGGTTAATCAAAAAATTGAATTCCCGCTTTAGAGGAAATTCCATAAGTTCCTCGGGGAATACGTCTTGAAACTCATTGAGAATAGGATAGTCATCTAAATATGGCTCCTTTCTATTAGGATTACTAAAATTCACTACATAAATTGCATGCTCCTTTCGATGAGCCTTCTTGAGTTGCATCACAAAAATCTATCTAAACTCTAAGGGTCTTTGCATTCCACAAACCTCAACTAGATTTCCATAATCATCCAGATAGTTGACCACCTTATCCTTATAGTTCACTAAAGCCTTATGCTCAATTAACTAATTTATTTCTAAAATTACATCATATGATCCCAAGGGTTCCACATACAAGTTGACCTAAGTTTGAAAGGTTGGAAGCTCTAACTCACTGCAAAAAAAGATAGGTATCTACCCTCCACTCTGCTTGATTACCATACTAAACTATCCATGAATTTTAAATGTATACAGGTCTAATAGGTATCTTGGATATTATTATAGGATCTATATAACATTCAGTAGCTCCAGTATCAATTAAGATTGAGAAAGATTTCCCATAGAGCTTACCCGTCAGTTGAATTGGAGAAGATTGATACTTTGCCTTCCTATTGTCCACTAGAGCATGGATCTGATGGTGTTGAGTCTGTTGGTAGCTTCCTTCCTTCCATGGCTTAGACCATTGAGGATAATTTGAGACATAAGGTCACCTCCATAAGTATAACATCCATCATGAGGCCCTTTGTGACCTCCTAGCTTGTCCTCTCTAAATCCCTTCTCCTTATGGTCCTCCTTACCCTTACCCTTGTTTGTTTTCTTGTTCTTTCCACCATTACCATCTTCACCCTTCTCCTGCTATCCACTTCCCCTCTTGAGACTTCAAATATGATGGCTCTTGTCTCCATTATGAAATTTCTTCTTCCCATAACACACTTTATAATTTGAATTGTTGCAAAGATTGGATAGTTGTTGCAAATTTTGTTCCTATTTGATGGATTTTTGGAAGACTTCATTCATGGTTTAAGGTTCATGCATATCCACTTCAGCTCCTATGTGAGGTCTAAGTCCCATTATAAATTTCCAGATATGGAACCGTTCATCTCCCTCATACTAGGGAACATACTTCTATAGGTTGGTGAACTTTTCCCAATGCTGAATCATAATCATATTTCCTAGGTTAAGTTCTAAAATTTTGTTACTTTCTTGTTAAAGAAAAGTTTCAATAACCATCTCTTCCTAAAAGCTTGGAGGAAGAGTTCCCAAGTGATCTTAGCAAGTTGAAGATTTCATTCTAATTTCTCATTATCCCACCAAGTCATTACTTCACTTGAGAGCTAATACATAGACAATGTTTCCTTGGTCTGTTTAGAAAGGATACAAAGCCCAAAGTATTTTTCCATTTCTATAATCCAAGCCTCAACTCCTATTCCAATAGCCTTACCATCGAACTTGGGTGGTGCTACTCTTTTGAGGTCTTTCCCAAGCTCTTCCTTAATTTTCCCTCATGGACCTACCCCTGAACCACTGTATCCTTGATTTCCTTTGGCATTCCTATAGTCCCAGTCCTTGCGTGCCACTCAAACTTCTTGCTCTATATGATCCATGCAAGACTCTTTCTGATTCACAAGCTCTAGAATTTTCTCCAGTCTCTTGTTTGGTTTGTTATTGGAACCACTACCACCCTCATCTTGCCTGGTGGTCACCATGTTGTCCCACACTTATCCTACAACATAGTCACATTTATCACATCTCAACACAAGGTTCTATGAATAAATGCTCTTATGCTACATCACATAATTTTCATATGCATACATCCTTCACTATAGAAGACATACACATTCATGCATAGTACACACATTTTAGAATTTCTCTTTGAACACACCAAAAATATCATCTGATTTTATTTATATTTAAGTTGGGTGAATAGACCCTTATTTAC
This sequence comes from Sequoia sempervirens, assembly GCA_007258455.2. Lineage (NCBI taxonomy): Eukaryota > Viridiplantae > Streptophyta > Pinopsida > Cupressales > Cupressaceae > Sequoia > Sequoia sempervirens. The sequence goes on along the minus strand of VDFB02206732.1, from coordinate 17,103 downwards.
AATAGGCTTCTTGTACATCATTCTAATTTCTCGGTATCAGAAAGAGGACATTCCTCTAGGTCATCATCTGAGTTTACTTCAAACTTAACAAAAGAGGATGGTTGAGCACATAGGCTCTCCTTTTCTTCTTTAGTCAACAAGGGTGCATTGGGTCCACACCCTAGAGGCTAATCCTAGATTTTGGAAAGATTTTTTATCTTAGGTGTTCACTTCTCCTCAATCTTCAATCCTCTCTCTAGCTTGATTTGTGTAAGAGCCTAAGCTATTGTTTCATCTTCGTGATTTTTTTTATTTAACCTTTGTCTTGGAATTTCCTTCCTTTACGTCATTCTTATGTGAGGTTCTAACAATTTTCCCTTTCCTTTGTCCTTCCTTTGACCTTCCCTTTCCTACATTCAATTTAGGTTCAGTCAATTTTCAGGACATCCAAATTTTTGGGTCAAGGGTCAACTACCCCTAGTCAACTATGGTAGTCTCAAAAGCCCTAGAGCTGAACCCTACTGCTCTGATACCAAATGTAATAACCCATTCAAAATTATCACTTAATTAATATTATTGTAAATGGCACATGAGTATACTCTGAATTAAAAGGACATAACTAGTGGCTAAAATCAATTATAGCTACACATGTCCATTTAAAATGAGTCAAAGATTCTTATATTCACTTCATAATTCAAATTACAATATCAAGTTTGAATTGGCTCCTAAGGCCACAAAGTCATTATATTGTACAAATTACATCTATTACAAGAATGAATTACATTAAGTTACATCTTAGACTATAATAGTCTTGGGAACAACTAAGGTTCCTCTTGGACACTCGCCCCCACTGGTGGATGATAACATGGTTGAAGCGCTTTATCACCCAACCACGAAGCTTACACTTCCTCGGTATTTTTTTTACTTACATAATTCTCGACCCTGCATGGAAAGTTTAGCAAGAGAACAATCTACAAGGTGGAATTTGGTGCATTTCCAAACATCAACATGCAATTTTTATCTACAAGTTAGAAAAGAAAGTGCAAGATCTATGATAGGAATGGAAGAGAGTGAAATCACAAAGTTCCTTCATAGATACATAATAAACTATATTGCTTGGCCAAGGATAATAAATGTGTTGCAACAACAAAAAACAATAGGTTCCATTTCATCACCCATCTTAGAAGGTAACTTTATACTATACATCTCATAACAGCTATCTACCTTCTACTAGCATCTAACTGTAGGTGCTCTAGTCAACTAAGGTATCACTATTTTGTTCAAGTATTTAAAACATTCTTTCACAAATGTCTTCAAAAGAAGAAAAAAAATACTAATTTATACTCTAAACATAAATTAGATTTACGATTCACAAAGTAATTCAACAGTCAATCATATCATTCTTATGACTATTTTCTACTTATCATCTTAAGCATTTTCCTTTTATAAAAATGTACTAAAAATAAAAGAAGGTATGTCACAAGTATGTGTATGTGCATAGACAAAGTCTATATGCATACACACATATGTTCCTACTTATGTTGATATTTGTGCATACATTCTAGAATAATCATTAATTCAAGTTGCAATCTTAAATAGTATTCCATTTGGCATTCCTTTGTCAAAATAAAGAAATCAAAACAAGTATATGCTAACAGTTTCACACATATCATTATTGCATTCTCACATTTGTGATATTCTAACGTTGTTGCTTTCATATGGACATTCATTTTTTTACATAGAGCAAGTATTTTTTTGTACTAAACAATTATAAAACAAGTTGTTTACATGTGAACATTCATTTTTTACACAAAACAAGTATTGTTTCCTACTAAACAATTATAAAAAAAGTTGTTTATGTATATGAACATTCATTGTTTACACAGAACATGTACTATTTCCTACTAAAAATATATAAAACAAGTTGTTTACATATGAACATTCATTGTTTACACAGAACAGGTACTATTTTCCTACTAAACAGTTATAAAACAAGATGTTTACATATGAATATTCATTATTTACATCTATTTCAAGTTGTTTCAACAAACAGTTTATTGAGAAAGGTTGTTTTCAACTACAATGATGACTTAATCAACAAAACAATGTCATTCACATAATATTATTCAATTTCTTCATTATTACATTACTATTTTAGACTAAATAGTTTGAATTAATGACATAAATCATGATTTTCCAATAGAATAGGACAAGTTTTATCTCAATGAACAGAGATATATCAATGTTGTTTACCAGTAAAAGTATTGTCTACAACTATCTCATCTCTCGTTTCAAGCAAGGACATTTAATTTTCCTCAAACATATTAAGTTAACAGAATGTCCATTGTTCCCTATAAATGATATTTAATATTTCATGAGTAATTATGTAAATATTATAATGAAAAGAACAGGTTTGACATACTCGTCGATTTGAAGCTGGGCACCCATACTAAACTCTAAGGTTACCTGGGGTTTCCTTCTTAACTCATTACCCTTTTCAAGACCATTTCAAATCCTTCTTGGTCACACAAATACAACTTCCCATTCCATGACAGATTCACTCTTTTCCCTAACCGACTACAGTTCATGTTCAAGTTTACCCAAAGAACTTGTTGGGTCTATATCATAAATATGTTTGACATGGAGACTCTTTTTTGTATCCTTTTCAAGAGAAAAAACCTTTTAATCATGGAGATCATACCTTTCATGCTTTTAAATGAAACCAAACCTAATCTAACCATCATCTCCTCTAATTGATGGTGGCCTCTATATACTAACATTGATCTCAATATTAAGAAATAAATTCAACCCTCTTACCAATTCGTCCTAGCCGATAATGGAAGGGTGACACAAGATAAATGAAAACACAAATAATTTGTAGAATGTAAACACATGGTTTATAATTCCACCTCACTTGGGTTCGGCATTTGAATTCCCTAGAATACTAGTTACAATGAAGGGATAAATCTGATCAAAATATAATTTTGATTGCCATAATATGGCTAACTTAGTTGTGCAAGCTAACATGGCAGTCACACCATAAAGATAACAAGCCTTAGTCTAGCCGATGAAGCTCCATCAAAGACACTTCTTTGCAATGTAGTCCAAGGCCATGTTACCCCAAATAGGTGGTCAATCATACATTGTACTCGACTCAAGGCTATACACTCGGCCACAAGAATATAGTTTAATGTGCTTATCTAATTTGTTTCAAAAATGTAGTGACTACCAAAATAAAGATATTGAAATCAAAATAATTTCAAAGGCATCCAATTTACCTCAATATTATGCTTTTGAATGAATCTTCCCTCTAATTTTTCTATCACTTCGAGCTTTCTCTTCTTTTGTCGTGCTTTTGGTCGATCTTCTTCCCAGTTCGCTTTTCTTTTTTTCCTTCTTACTATTCATTCTAAAATGGAGACAAAGAAATGCATTTTCTTGCATGCTATTGGGTGTTGTTGTTATGGCTTTTCCTACCATAGTTTCCCTCTAATTTTGAATAATTCCTTTATGATTTCAGCAGGTCACATCCATCATGGATTTGCCTTGTGATTTTTTATTGATTTTGACAGTCTGATTAGAGTGTATCGATTACCAACTTTGAATTCAATATAAATTCTAATATATATTTATTTGTATGTATATGTATGTATATATATCTATATTACATATATATATGCATTCATTTATAGATCTACATGTGTTTAAATTATTTCATTCACATCTACCTTGTATTTGAATAATATGTTTATATATATATATTTATATATTTATATATGTGTTCATGTATAAGTTTTTTGTTTGTAATGGATTATAAGTTCCATACACTATCATTTAAAAAAAGAACTTGAATTTTCATTTTGAGCAGCTATATATATGCAAGTTTATACTAACAAAGGATTTTTCCTTATAATGCTTGCTTTCATTTTCTTCAAACATAAATTTTAAGTAGACAAATTTTAATCTACAAGCCATTATTTTTAAATAATGAAACACTTCAAGTTAGGAAATTACATTCTCTTACATATTTTATTTAATTCAAATGCAAGTCATCATGCCATTTGTGGTGTGTGCACCCAGATTCCAACTAGCTTACTATTTGATCTAGTTAAACAATCCTACTTCAATCATGTTCTCATCCTTCAACCTATCACCCTGCAACTACACACACTTGCACTTGCAAATTGATCAATAGCGTCCAATTCTTGGTAACATATAAAATAATGTTCAAAAGTTCATAAATTCAACATCAGTCAACTTCTTTCGTTCAATTTTTGAATATTCCAGAATCTTCATTTAATATTTAATTGAATTTCTTCACTAATTCAATTTACCATATTATGATAAATGTGCAATAAAATTGGGTTACGACATCTCCTTCCTATGCCATTGATGCCTATTTAAGTCAAAATCAATAGACCTAATGGCATCGACAATGTTTTGCATCATAGATGCAAAACATCTCACATGTGGTGGAAACAATTCTTCATTTTGCATAGCATTGATTTGGTTTTGAATGGATGCCACATTTTCCTTGATACGTGCTCGCAAGTGAGCCTCATTTGATCTAGCAGGTGGTGGAGGTGGGATATGAGGTGGAGGGGGTGGAGGTGGAGGTTACTGTGGTGGTGGATTAATGATATCATCAATGTCAAATTGATCCATTATATATATATAAGTGTTCACCTACATTAAATTTTACAAAATTAACATACAAACTTACAAAATTACAAGAAATAGTTATATTTAAATGTACATGAAAATTTATTTAAATAGGATGTGCATACATATACATACACATACATACATTGATTCAACTTGAGCATGTGCATACAAATTTCAAATTTTTTTTTGATACATAAGATTAGGTATTTTATTGATAAAGAAACTACATACACAACATCTACAAATTAGGAAACCAATAATAAACCATAAGTAGGTAACTTAACCAAGAAACCCCATAAAATTCAAAACCCCACTAGAAATGGCCAAAAAAGGCTACCGCCAAGCCAAAAAACCATATTACATAGCTAACCAAGAAAAATTAAAGACCTTGGGAGGCCACGCCTCACAAAAAACCATTTAAATTAGCAAAGGAATTGAAATCTTATACCCACTCTAGACCTTTCGCAGCCACCAGTCCACACTTCTGCTTCAAGAACTCAACAACAATTGTTGAGATCATCCTATGACGCATTAGCTCTGCACCTTTCAAATCTAATAGGAAGGGGAAGACTCTCACAGCTTCGTTCGTGTTCCACAATAGCACCAAATCTGAAGAACATGAGATCCCCTTACCAACAAAGGCCACTTTTAAAGTTTCTTCTAAACCACCCAGCAAATCCCCACGAAATAGGCGCACAAGAAGCTCTTTGGCCTCCAACTTAGGAACATCCCCATCCAAAAGCACAACCAAAAACGGTGACGAGATGTAGGCATTGTCATGTGCATACTCATCCCTTTCCAAATGGCCTTTCCCAAGCACCATTTTAATAGCCACCAAGACCAAAGGGTCGCTGTTAAGCAGAATTCGCTTGAGCCTTTGGTCTATAATAGCCATGAAGGCAACTTGCCTCTTCATCACTTTCAAAGAAATGGGGGTGTCTTCCCCAAAAGAGTCCAACCCCTCCACTGATACTGAGATGATAATCTTCAAACGACTTGGCTTAGCCATCCAGGAAGCAACCAAAAATTGACAATCACTGAATAAAACCTCACTTGCAGAGATACCCACCAAGAAATTCAATCCAACCATGAACAAAAACCCAAACCCGACTACCATAAATAAAGCCCATGCCCTACAAAAAAAGCTCACTTCACATGAGCATGGAATAATAAAAGAGCAGGGCAATCTATCCTTGCAAAGATAACCACCTCCGAAAATGTTCTAAAAATTTGATCATGCCTTGAAATAATACTATTGTGCCATTTAACTTCACTGCATGAGGACGTTGTAAACGATGTATATTGTTTCCTTCCCACCTATTGTCATCTTAGCCTCCTTGGACATCGGTGGTGCCAAGCAATTAATGCAAACCCCAGAGGCTTATAAAAGCCCCGCCAACATCCCTTCACCAACGTGGTAGGGAGCCCACCCAACCACCCACTACAAATTTAAAAATTTAAGATGTACATATACTTAAAATAAAAAATATGATGCATAATGCATGCATACAACATTCAACTAAAATATGTGTACATACAAACTTCGAAATTTAAGATCTAGAACTATGTAATTTTAATACATGTACATACTAAAAAATAAACTTGAAACATTCACAAAAAATATCATTTATGTCTAACACATATAAATTACATTTTCCCAATAAGAGAAATTATGATAGTAGTCATAAAATATACAATTATAAATTCATCATTATAAGTTATTATATTCATAAATTCAACACTTAAAAATATTCATCCAACCAAATTCATAAATTCATCACTAAAAATATCCATCCAACCAAATTCATAAATTCATCACTAAAAATATCCATCCAACCAAATTCATAAATTCATCACTAAAATTATCCATCCAGCCAAATTCATAAATTCATCACTAAAAATATTCATCCAACCAAATTCATAAATTCATAACTATAAGATCATTGTCTTAATTTATAAAGTGTTGCGGCTCTCTATTGCATCTCTTCATTTCTTTGTGTTTTCCTTTTTAGAATTTAAATTTATTCTCTCCTCTAGCCATCATCAGTGCTCATCTAAGACCCCATACATAGACCTAACAACATCAACAAAAAATTTCATCGTAGATGCAAAATTCCTCAAAGGTGGTGTGTACATTCTTCATTCTAAATAACGTTGATTTTATCCTGAATGGATCTAACATTGGCATCAATCTATTCTTGCAAGCGAGCACCATCAGTTTCAGGTGGTGGAGGTGGGGGGTTATGAGGTGGAGTGGGTGGAGGTGGAGCTGAAGGTGGTGGAGATGGAGGGCGTGGAGGTGGATTACAGATATTATTGAATTGATCCATGATCTCTAAGATATAAGTGAACCTGCATTACATTTGTAATTTCAAAATGTAAGATACATGTTTAGGAAATAACCTTAAACCATTCAATATAAATGGCCTAATTGAATACAAATTATAAAATGTGTAAGCCTCATTTATGTCTAAGGAATGTTAATTGAATGAAAAAACAATTAACTATTAATATAGGATGGCTTAAGGGGATCTATGTATACAAAATGACATGGCTTAAGGAAATAAAATTTGGTGAAGTTTCCCAAGGCAACCAAATTTCATTAAGGTCTTAGAAAAAAATGAATGTTTTAGGGTTTACAGTTTAGAGTTTAGGGTTTAGGGTAATAGGATGGCTTAAGGGGATATATGTAGTAAGGTCCTAGGATAAAATGGCATGGCTTAAGTGAATAAATTTGGTGAAGTTTCCCAAGGTAACCAAATTTCATTAAGGTCCTTGGACAAAATGAATACTTTAGGGTGAAGGCTTAGAGTTTAGGGTTTAGGACCTTTAGGGTAATAGGATGTCTTAAGGGGATCTATGAATTAAGTTCCTAGGATAAAATGATGGATTTATGGTTTAAGGTAATAGGATTGCTTAAGGGGATCTATGTAGTAAAGTCCTAGGACAAAATGACATGGCTTAAGGAAATAAAATTTGGTGAATTTTTCCAAGGAAACCAAATTTCATTAAGGTCCTAGGAAAAAATGAATGCCTTAGTATTTAGGGTTTAGAGTTTAGGTTTTAGGGTTCAAGGTAATAGGATGGCTTAAGGGGATCTATGTAGTAAGGTCCTAGGACAAAATGACATGGATTAAGGGAATAAAATTTGGTGAAGTTTCCCAAGGCAACCAAATTTCATTAAGGTCCTAGGACAAAATGAATGCTTTAGGGTTTAGGGTAATAGGATGGCTTAAAAGGGGATCTATGTTGTAAGGTCCTAAGACAAAATGACATGGATTAAGTGAATAAATTTTGGTGAATTTTCCCAAGGCAACCAAAATTCATTAAGTTCCTAGTACAAAATGAATGATTTAGGGTTTACGGTTTAGAGTTTAGGGTTTAGGGTTTAGGGTAATAGGATGGCTTAAGGGGATCTATGAAGTAAGGTCCTAGGAAAATATGATGGATTTAGGGTTTAGGGTTAGGGTTTAGGGTAATAGGATGGCTTAAGGAGATCTATGAAGTAAGATCCTAGGACAAAACATTTTATGGCTTAAGGGGATCTATGAAGTAAGGTACTACAAATAAATCGCAAATAATGGACCACTTGTTGCAAGTATGAGAAAGTTTGGTGGTGTTTTCATTAATGTTTTCATTGATGTCAACACAGTTTAGTATGTTGTAGATTGTGCATGTATAGTTGAGATACTATTGAGTACATGGAGCTATCCTTATGATGTTGTAGATGTGCTAAAATGATGAGTTACCAAGTGCTTTTGATAAAATTTATAAAGAGTGAAGTCAGAGTTATGAATGTATTCAAATGTGCTCTGGTATGTTCTTCATGTTTCTTTCGTGTTGATCCTATGCTCGTGCAGATCTGAAGGTTTGTTGTTGGTGATCTATTGGGGATATCTCTTGATTTCTTGTTGCTAGTTTGATGGAAGGTGAAATTTGTGTTCACTGGTGTGTGAACTATTCTAGCAGAGTTGGTTATCTATGGACTGGGAGAAATGTTTCTACTTTGTAGTCCTTTGATATTTTGTTTTAGGTCTTGTAAATCTGTAATTTATCTTGTAATGATGTTCACTAGGTTGTAGCAGATATGTTCAAGTTTTGATGCTCCAAAAGATGAGCTTCAGAGTTGTGTGGGATTGCATAGTCCAAATGGATTGTTGGAAAGAGTTCTATGTTCGAAGGTTGTTACACCTAATATAAATGAATCTAGAAGTATCTAAGATGTTTTCTCGTGCATGATGAAGTGTGTTATGTCATCTGTGTGTTATCTTCTTGTTGGAAAGTGTGTACTTCAATGTTCATTTGTGTTTTCATTAGGTTTGGTTGACCTGGTGTTTACACTTCATATGAAGAATTTAAAATTTAATTAAGGAAGCGTGTGAATGATCTGAGATGTTGCTTTTGGTTTTGGTTAAGTGTTTAATTGGTCCACTCTCATTCTTTTCCACTACAGGAATGTTGAGTTGCTAACCTAGTTTGAATTTATGAAATGAAGCGTATGTGGCCGACCTTGGATAATGTTTCTAAGGTTGAAGATGGTATAAATGCAAGTTGATATGTGAAGGATTGTATGATGAAAAGTAATGAAGTAAGCCACAAGTGAAGAGCATAGTTGTGTGAAAGTGAGTTGAGGTAGTAGTACTTCATTATGTTAGATTCTTGAAAGTAGTGAGTTGAAAGTTTTTGAAATCTTCTAGTCAAGGCTGTGGATTTGTGTAAATTGATGTGGTGGATCTTTCTATTATCTTTTGTATCTATAGGTAGTGAGCCTTCCTATTGGATAGTGAGTCCTTTTTGTAGGAAGTGATTTGTACCTAGATAGTGAGTCCTATTCTAGGTAGTGAGCCCTAAGAAATGAGCCCCTTGTATTCAATTTTGCTATCAATTTATATTGCGAGTTAATCTTCACTGTGGTTTTTCCCTTATTGGGGTTTCCATGTAAAATTTGGTGTCCATTGTGTTGAATTTTCTTTTTTTTATATGCATTCCATGTTCATACTTTATAACAAAATAGTGTGGTTGTGAAATTGATAAGTGTTGAAGTTTTGTGTTTGAATTTGGTGACAATTGATTCAACCCTCCTCTTAGTTGTCGTACGCCTTTTAACAATTGGTATCAAAGTTTTGGTTCCTTAGTGTAGAGCTTAACCACTTAAGGAAGATCTATTGCCACAAAAGTTGATGATCCCTATGTTTGATGGATCTGATTACAGTGACTGGAAAGTCTAGATGAGAGGATATATTATCTCTATTGGTTACAAGAACTGGAAGGTTGTTGAGACAAAGTATGTTGCTCCAACGAGTGGTCCTACTACTACAGATGAGGTTTCTACTTATGAGGAGAATGAAAAAGTGAGGCATGCTATTTATAGTGCTTTATCCAAGATTGGGAGAACAAAATTTATCTCTCTAGGAACTACTTATGACGTTTGGAAAAAGTTGGAAGATCTTTATGAAGGAAATGACAAAGTGAAATTTACAAAGAAGTTGATAGAAAAGTGTAGATATGAGAATATGAAAAATGGAAGATAGAGAACATATTGCAAGCTATTTTTTGAGAATTGATTTGGCAGTAAATGAAGTTAGAAATCAAGGGGTTTACTCTGAATGATGAAGATATAATTGAGAAGATTCTAATGACTCTACTGAAATGTTACAGTGACAAAATTTTAGTTATTGAGGAAACATTTGATCCTAAGAAATACACTAAAGAAGAGCTATTTGGCACCTTGACTGCATTTGAGATGAGAAAATTTGGAAAGAAAGAGGAAAATACAGAAACAACATTTAAAGCAAAAAAGATTGAATATGATCCGATAGTGATGGTTTAGATGAGTTGGAAGTGAAATTTACAAGGAAGTTGAAGAAAGGTGCTAGTAAATATAAAGGTATGTTTCCCTTTAAATGTTTCAGCTATGGTAATATTGGTCAGTATGCTTCATTTTGTCTAAATAGAACTGTACATAAGAAGAAAAAAGATCATAAAGATAGAAAGGATAAGAAATAAAAAAAATTGTACTATGTTAGAGAAGAAGATGGAATCTTTGATGATGAATATAATTATGAGAATGATGATAGTGAATGCTTTTTCGTAGCTTTGGAGAGTAAATGTGTGTCTGCTAACACCACAAAATGTGCAAGAAAAATTGATTCAGAGAACAAGAAGGATGAGATGGAAGGCACTTTGGTCACCTTATTCCATGCTAGATAGGATGAAGACTATTGGGTGATTGATAGTGGATGTTCTAATCATGTGACCGAAGATAAAATTAAGTTTACTAAACTTGAAAAGTATGATGGTGGTTTGGTCATGTTTGGTGATGATTTAGAAGCAAAGATTGTTGGGAAAGGTATAATTAGTTTTTATGGAATACACAACACTAATGATGTATATTATGTAAAGGGTTTAAGGTATAACATTTTCAATGTTGGTCAGATTTGTAGCAAAGGTTTTAAACTTGTGTTTTAGTACAATTCCTATGAGATCAGAAAAGGATCTAGAGCTATGGTTGTTGCAGGAAGGAGAACTCATGGAAACATCTATCAACTTAAAGGTGTTGATGGTCGATGCCTTGTATCTTAGGTTAATGAAATTTGTTTGTGGTACTGAAGAATGGGACATGTAAACTTTGATAATCTGGCTAGGATTAGTTCAAGAAATGTTGTATGAGGTCTACCTAAAATCATAAATCCTGCTAATACAATTTGCAAAAGTTATTAGTTAGGGAAACATACAAGATGTGGTTTCAAAGAAAAAGAGAAAACTACTATCAGAATGTTGGAATTAATTCATACTAACCTTTGTGGTCCTACTAGAATAGGAAGCCTAAATAGTGATAGGTATTTCATGCTCCTAATTGATGATTATTCTCAAATGAAATGGGTTACTTTTCTTAGAGAAAAGACTCAGGCCCTGGATAGGTTTAAAGTGTTCAAAGAAAGATTAGAAAATGAAGTGAACCTAATAATCAAATGTTTGATATCTAATAGAGGTGGAGAATTCAACTCTAGTGAGTTCAATGCATTTTGTTAAGAGAATGGCATAAAGAGACACTTTTATGCTCTAAGAACCCCTCAGCAGATGGAGTGGTTGAGAGAAAGAACCAGACTATACAGGAAGTTGCAAGAATCATGATGAAAGAAGAAAATGTACCTTATGTGTACTAGAGAGAGGAAATACACACTACTTTTTATGTTCTTAACAAAGTTCATATCAGAGGCAATAGCACAAAAAATCCTTTTGAGTGATGGACCGGTAAGGTTTCTATTGTGAAATACTTTAAGGTGTTTGGAATTAGATGTTACATTAAAAGATATGATGAAAATATTGGGAATTTTGATGCTAGATGTGATGAAGGGATTTTTCTTGGATATTCAACTACTAGCAAAGCATATAGATTCTTTAATAAAAGATTGAGGAAGATTGTTGAGTGTGCTAATGTGAAAGTTGATGAGGACATGAACAGACCTATTGAGATAAGTGAAGTTGAACCTGAAGAGAATAAGGAGGAGGAGGAGGAAGAAGAATAGATTGAAGAAGAAGAAGAAACTCCATAACCTATTGTTAAGACTCCTAAGAATGTCTAGAAGAATCATCTAGAAGAATAGATAATTAGAGATAAGAGTGAAGGTGTGAAGAAAAGAAGTAAAGTAGTAGCTAAGGTAAATCTCTGCTTACTTTCTAAAATAGAACCTACGTCTGTTTGTGAAGCATGTGAAGATGAAAGTTGGGTTAGAGCTATGAAAGAAGAGTTGCAACAAATAAAGAAGAATCAGACATGGGAACTAGTTCCTAGACCTGTGAATAAGAATGTAATTGGTTCAAAATGGGTGTTTAAAAATAAGTTGAATGAAAATGGTGAAGTTATAAGAAACAAAGCAACACTTGTATGCAAAGGATACTCACAAGTTGAAGGCAAAGACTTTGAAGATAAATTTTCCCCTATGGCAAGAATGGAAGCTATTAGGATGTTTTTGGCATTTTCTGCCCACAAGTATTTCAAAGTATATCAAATGGATGTCAAGTCTGCATTTTTGAATGGTGAATTGGAAGCAGTATACATGGAACAAACTAAAGGATTTCAGTTGTCAGACAAACCATATATGGTTTGTAAATTAAAGAAGGTATTGTATGGACTGAAACAAGCTCCCAAAGCATGCTATGCAAGATTGGATAGATACCTATCACAACAAGGATTCAACAAAGGCTCTGCTGACAAAAATATTTACTTCAAAGTGCAAGGTAACAAAATTTTGATAGTAGTAGTATATGTTGATGATATCATCTTTAGAGGAAATGAAAGTATGTGTAAGAGATTTGTAGAGGAAATACAAAAATAATTTAAAATGTCCATCATTGGTGAGTTGAATTTATTTCTTGGTCTTCAATAAAATCAAACTGATAAAGGGATAATCATTTGACAATCTAAGTATGTGAAAGAGTTACTAAAGAATTTTGTAATGGATGACTCCAAACTGGTTAGTACTCCTATGGTGACTAGATGTAAGCTGAGTAAAGATGATGAATCTCCTAAAGTGGATCAAAGAAAATATAGATCTATGATTGGTGGAATGTTGTATCTTACTACTACTAGAATGGATATCATGCATGTAGTATGTTTAGTTGCAAGATTTCAAGCAGATTCTTGTTGATGTGTTTTTTATGCACTTCTCAACACAGGCAGTGTGTATGTGCACTACCTCTCTTGAAAGACAATCTTCCACAATCAGATTGCAAAACACTATCCCAAGGTCTCTAATGTCAGGTCTTGATAGTGCTTGGAATATCTCAGTTGTTTCATGTGATTTTTTGGAATCACAAGGTGGAATTACGCAGCTGGATGCAAAGTGGATCTAATGAATTGAAGTTTCTAGGATGGAAATTGATATGTATTTTGTTGTAGGTTCAAGCAGCGATCTAAAACTCCAGTGTTTTCCTTAATTTTTACCTTTACAATGTGCAATGAACCTTAGCATAGGTTGTTTCTAAAAAAAGGAAAAAGGAGTAGGAAGAAGGAGAGTTTCCTAGATCTGCAACTAACTATCAACAGTGATCATGGAGGTTCTACTGTGGACATCTTCCTTTAAACATGATTTCACTTAACCAAGAAACCTACAGTATCATGAAATTTGTGCTATCTTCCAAGGTCTATAGATACTTTACCATTCATCTGCCATATACATGCATGAATAAAAATAAAGGTTTAAAGCAACTTTAAGTTTTAGCCTAGACTAACTTTACACAACCATTTACCAGCAACAAATAGCAAAAAGTATGGTCTGGAAGGCATCTACATAGCAAAAATTTTCATAATCATAGAACAACATTACCAAATCTATCTAAACAATCCAAAACCATCTAGCATAGCTATGTAAATCTAACCAAAACATCTAACTATGGGATATTGAATCATGAAACATAGAAAGAAACTCAAAAAATGCACCAAAGTCAATGTATTTTCATTAAAATTTATGTAGCATGTCATTACATCAACTCAACTCTCTCCTAAAAATGAGAGGAGACCCCCCATTTATAGTGCCCAAAAGGTAGAATAAATGGACAAGATTCACTACAAATTAGGGTTCTACCTACCCCACAATATTTTGCAATTTAAAATACAACTTTGTCTTTATTCCTATTTTTACCTCTAGTGACAACACTATAGCATTTTGTCTTTTGCTGATTTCCCTTTTTTTGTAGCTACTATGTTAGAAATTATTCATTAATAATAGGGTTTCCTTCTTGCTTCTTCAAAACTGCATATTCCATGAATTTCAAAATTATCGGTTGGAGCTTGTCGACCTCCAAAATCTCAGATCGTTGCAATTGGTAACTCAAATCCTAGGAGCTGTCTGTAAGCTTTTCCTAGTCTTCGTCATACTTGGAAGTGTGATCTCTAAATAGCTCTAGTTGGGTGAAGGCCCAAGTGGAAAAACTCATGAAATCGGTGGTTATGTCATTTGACATTTCATCCTCCATTTTCTTCTAGAAATGGGGCTTTATCTTTTTTGGATCAATCTGTACGACGGGCATGTCATACCCCATCATTAGCTTCAAGTATCGAGCGCAATCTACCCTAATCTCTATAACCCATTCAATATCTAGATATACCTTGTCGAGCACCTGGTCCAACCTTGCTTGCCTATCCTCAAAGTCTTGCTTTCATACATCCATCAGCCAATGATCGTCATTTTTGAATGCGAGCTCCTTTTCCCACGTTGCACTTGGTAGTTTGAGAATAGCCCCAATCTTCAGGTAGATGGACTCATACCTTGATGGGAAGTCAATGAAAATTTTTCTTGTACCCTCAAGAGACTGTTGCAGATCTAAGAACTTGTTTGCTATCCTAACCGTGTTGCCAATGCCCATGTTTCCAGTATATAAGACCTGCCATAACGAGTTTTTTGTGGTCTTATCCAAGTTCTTTCTCCTTTCGAGCTTGTCCATTTATTCTTTTGATAGCAACTGAGGTGGAGCCAAGGACGTGGTAGGCATTTCCTTCATTGAAGACCATTGTTGGATGTAAGTTATCAGATCAGCTACCTATGCCTTAAGTTCATCTTTTGAAGTCGTATCTTGCTAAATCAAATGCACTACGGTAGCAATGAACTCTTGAAGATGTTCTACTTTCTATTCCCTAGTAGATGTTCCTAAGTCAATAGTAGAAACATTATAACTTATTCCTTCTTCTCCCACTATTGGTGTGGCTATTTGTACTTTCCTTGATCCAAAGGCATCCATTGTTACCTTTCACCTAACCTTAGGCTTCTTATCCTTCTTGGTAGTGATATGTGCTCTAGCTAGGATAGCCTCCAATCTCATTCTTCGATCACTTGGGGCAGGAGCATTCTTCTCAAGTTTTCTTTCTAGCCATTCGAGCATGTGAGCCTTTTCTCTAGGAAATTCACTGCCATCCTTTTCTTCATCCCTTGTGACTTCAATTTCCTTATATTTATAAGCCTCCTCAACCCTAGTGTCTTCCCTTTCTTCTTCATCGGAGTCCTAGGTGAATATTAGGTGCTTGATTGGGGACTTAGTGGGTATGTGTTCTTTGGGCCCTTCCTCCCTCTCAGCCTCCTCTTCCTTTTCATCAACCTGCTCATCCTCAGGCCTATGCTCCTCGGGCTGCTCGATTTCAAGGCTTTTGTCAGTTTGAACCTCACCTTTAGGTTTGTCTTCTTCCACGTTCTCTTCCTCTTTGTGGGGAGGTGACACATATTCCTGTTGTTCCCTTGTAGGAAGTTTCATATTTTCTTTTGTCTTATCATCCTCTTTCCCTTCTTCTCTAGGAGGTGACCTTTCTACCTCTTCTCTAAAATCCTTCAATTGTTGGGCCAGCTCTTCTTCAAAGTCTAGATCGAAAGTTTGCACAATAATTTTTCCACCAGCATCCTCTTCTTCATCTCCACTTTTAGAAGATCTTATTTCTTCTTCTTCATGGACCACCTTGTCAATTTGTACGTGCTCATATTTTGGATGCTCGTGGTACTCATCTGCTTCCTCCTCCAATGCTTTTGAAGTTTCCATCTCCCACCTCTCCCATTCCTCAAAGATTTACAGTGTGCAATCCATTGTTGGTGGTTCTATTGGAGGTCTTGAGAGAGGGACGTTGGCCATAACCTATGACAGGGTAGCCTGGATAGCAGGATTTGACAATACCTCATAAATATTGAAAGGGATATTCTTCATATGTCATGAGAATGCTTCCGACAGTATGAGCATTGGCATTGGTATTATTTCCGTTGTCAATTGAAGCAATGTGGTGGGAGACATGGAGGTGGAGGAGAGCGGAGAATCATGGCCAGAGAAGAATCAATCATCACAACCTGCCCAATTGGCGAAGAAGAGGCAGGGTGGACTGGGATGTCCACCGCGAGTGGAGAAGTAGCAACCATATCCTACAAGATAGATGGAAGGGCAGTAGTAGCAGAGGTAGCTAGTGGAGACTTAGGTGCATCATCCTCCATATATTCTCCCTTGTGGAGTGGATCTTCCTATATACTAGGCACTGTAGTGGTGTCACCTGAGCCCTTATGTCTCTTGGAGGACTCACCATATGAGGCCTTTCTAGCATACACCTTTGGGTAAGGCTACTGCTCATTAGTATCTTTCATTTTATTTCATCTCATGAGTGGAGGGGATCTGGATGTCTCTCCTGTTGAGGTTGTAGCAGCAACATCATCTCCTACACTAGGCTCATTTTTGAGCATTTCATATGTTAAGACAACCCCTTGTTGCTTCAATTGGGCCACCTGTCCATTGACCCATTCCCTAGTGTGATCCTCGATGAGCTTGGTTATAATATTGAGGTCATCGACCTGTTGTTCATCCCAATCTATCACCAGCATTGGAAAGTTGGTGACTACATTGTACCTGGGGTCCATTATAGTGCTTTCATCTTCTTCAACCTAGTCAGATATAGGGAATATATTCACCCATTTCAAAAAGTATGCGGTCATT